>JAFMOD010000462.1:79501-113686 GCA_019802435.1 Corydoras maculifer
TCCTCCTATATACCATAACATTACTTCTCCTATATACCATAACATTACTCCTCCTATATAATCATGACATTGTTCCCCCATATATCAAAACATTGTTTCTCCTGTATACCATAGCATTACTCCTCCTGTATACCATAACATTACTGCCCCTATATTATCATGACATCGTTTCCTTATAAAGACCATAACATTACTCTTCCTATATACCATAACATTACTCCTCCTATATAATCATACTATTACTCCTTGTATATAATCATTGATTCTCCTATATATCAAAACATTGCTCTTCCTATACAATCATAACATTGTTTCTCCTATATATCAAAACATCATTTCTCCTATATAATTATAACATTGTTCCCTCATATATACCATAACATTGATTCTCCTATATATCAAAACATTGTTCCTCCTATAGACCATAACATTGTTTCTCCTATATAATCATAACATTGTTCCCTCATATATACCATACCATTGTTTTTCCTATATACCATAACATTACTCCTCCTATATGCCATTACTCCTCCTCCTGGGAGCTAATGAAATGAGTTTTCTTGGGTGGTTGAACACGAGTCGAGCTGCAGAGTTTTGAATCAGTTGTAGAGGCCTGATGGTGCGAGCTGGGTGACCGGCAAGCAGTGCCGGGATAGGATGACGGGTTTGAACCAACACCTGAATGGCATGTTCTACAGACGGAACCTGCAGGAACGGGACGCTTTAGTGACCTGGTCAGATCGTTTAAGATGTGAGTCGATGATGAGACCAATGGTACGGACCGATTCAGTTGGAGAGCTGGTGGAGCCATCGGGGAGACAGAGCTGGAGAACAGAACCGCTGCTTCGGTTCCTCCATGACTGAAGCTCATGGAAACGGCTTATAAGCTTTATTGACTCTTAATGAGTCGCCGTGAGGTTCGTACCGGCAGGCGATCATGGGGAAGGAGGTAAAGGTCTGCGCGAGCGTGTGTTGGCAGGGAGGCGAGGTAACCCCCTGCCGGAGCGCCCGTGCAGCGCTGCGGGTCTGGTTTCGGCGACGCGGGGCCCGGTTCAGCCTCGGCTCTTTTCAGAGTCGCAGCGTGACGGCGCAGCGTGAAAATCTGGCTCCATTACAGCCTGAAATCCCAGCACATCATTCATTCAGCGCGCACAAACCGCCACTTGTCCATAACAGGCTATTTTGGTGGTTTGCACATTTCCAGACTGTCATCTCCCGGCGTGTAATTCGCGCCGCATTATATCCGCTCCTTTCAGACGCCGCGGAACTCTCAGGTGGATTTCTCACACTGCGCCGCTGAATTCGCTTTCATCCGCACACTCTGTTGATATTGAAATTCCTTCCCGCGTCCGAGCCGGCTTCTCGCGTCGGGCGCCGTTATTCACTCCCATTGTCGGGCCGAGCGGAGAAAAGCCCACGGGATCCGCCGCGGACCCGGTCCCCCTTTTTTTCCAGACACGTATCTCCATGTATTAGACTATGAGCTCCAACCAAAGCAGAGATTTAAATAAACACTCTGTGGGTTTTCACCTCTCGAGTGTTTTGATTTTCCATCCCGGCGTATCCGCCCGATGCCGGCCTGACGGACTGAAAAGGCCGCCAGGTGAAGGCAACAATTACAGAGTCTGGAGAACTTATAATTATATAGGAGACACAATGTTTTGATATATGGGAGAAACAATGTTATGATTATATAAGAGGAGTAATGGTATGATTATATAGGAGGAGTAATGTTATGGTTTATATGAGGAAATGGTGTCATGATAATAAAGGGGGAGTAATGTTATGGTCTATAGGAGGAACAATGTTTTGATATATGCGGGAACAATGTCATGATTATATAGAAGAAGTAATGTTATGGTATATAGGAGGAGTAATGTTATGGTATACAGGAGGAACAATGTCATGATTATATAGGAGGAACGATGTTATGATTATATAGAAGGAGCAATGTTATGGTATATAGGAGGAACAATGTTTTAATATATGCGGGAACAATGTCATGATTATATAGAAATAGTAATGTTATGGTATATAGGAGGAGTAATGTTATGGTATAAAGGAGGAACAATGTCATGATTATATAGGAGGAACGATGTTAAGGTATATAGGAGGAACAATGTTATGGTATATAGGAGGAACAATATTATGATTATATAGGAGGAACAATGTTATGGTATATAGGAGGAACAATATTATGATTATATAGGAGGAGTATATGGTATTATAAAGGTTATTGTATAGATCAGAAGCAGTGTTACGGTATACAGTGTCAGTAAAATGACGGTGTACGGCAGCGATAATGTTTGTCGCTGCTCAGGGTTCCTGAGTTTGGACCCGGAACTCATCTTCTGAGTGAAATGGCTGCCAGGTGAAGGCAACAATTACAGAGTCTGGAACGCCGAACGTAAAAGTCCTGCTCGTGTCGAAGTTGAAGAAATGACGCTCGGAACGAATTCTTTTAAACTGCATGGAACATTTAAAGGCGCTAAAGTGAACGCGGCATTAAGAAAATGACAAGATAATATTAAAATTAGGTGGCACACTGGGGATCCGGGTTCGAATCCCGATATCTCCGTGTCCATGTGGGTGTTCCCCGGGTTCTCCGGTTACCTCCCACAGTCCAAAAACATGGATTTAAGGTAAATTGAGAGTTCTAAATTGCCCCTATAGAGTGTGTGTTTGTGAGTGAGTGTGCCCAGTGATACCTTGTCCTAGGTACAAATGCCCCCCTATCCCCCGATAGGTATGGTTTGCTCCTCCCTCCCCTCACAAACCTATAGAGTATAGGATCAAGCGATAGATAATGAATGAATATTAAAATATTAGTTTTAAAAAATTTTGTAGTGTCCAGAGTGTTCTCTTATAATTTAATTACATCTGAATCACGTGTGTGTGTGTGTGTGTGTGTGTGTGTGTGTGTGTTCTCTGTAATACCCGGTTGCTTCGATCGCCACCACATTTAACATGCTCACTCTTTAGGACCCTCTAGAGGTTTATATACTATATAACCACCACAAAGCGACTTCAGAGGTTTTATTTTAGCGACTTTTAGGCGCGCAGTCAACCGCGCACCCTGCAGCTTGATTCGGGGCGGGTCTGTGTGTCTGTGTGCCTTTGCCGTTTCTTTTAAAGGCCTGTTGCGCTTTTTTACCTGTGTTTTCCATCGCAACGGTGGCAACAACGGACTGCTGAATTTACTTTTTGGAGGGATGTGACGCCACCTGCTGTGTGGTGGTCCAGCGAGGGTCCGGTCCATTTTGGGACAGATGGACTACCATCATTTAACCCTTTAATTTTTTGATCTAACCCCTTAGTATTTTGCTCTGAATGCACCAAGGTGGCACAGTGGCTTAGTGGTTTAGCATGTTCTCCTCTCAGCACTAGGGATTCCCGGTTTGAATACCCATCTGGGTGGAGTTTCAATGTTTTCCCCGTGTCCGCGTAGGTTTCCTCCGGGTTCTCCGGTTTCCTCCCACAGTCCAAAAACATGGATCAAGTCAATTGAGTTTTCCAAATTGCCCCATATAGAGTGTGTCTGTGTGAGTGAGTGTGTGCCCAGCGATAGATTGGCGTCCTGTCCTGGGTGTATCTGCCCAGCACCCGAACATTTTTCCCTGGATGGGCATGGGGAACCCCCCCGCGACCCTGATATAGGATGAAGCAGAAGATAATGAATGGATGAATGAATGCACCACTGACTCCATGTTGTGATCATGATCGTGGTAATTGGAATTAATTACTTTTTGTAATTCCCATCTCAGGTAACTACTCAAGACTTTCGACCTACGGGGCCGTGAGCAGCGCTGACTGTAGCGCCCTGGGGCCCGGGATGAGCAACAACGTGGGCCTGAACGCCACCAGCCCCATGCACGGACAGGGACCAGGCCAGGCCATGTCCATGGGACGTGTCCAGGGAGCGGGAGCTCGACTTTATGCGGGCGGCGGAAACCCCGTGGCGCCAACGTCTCCCAGCATGCCTCAGACTACCGGCCCGGGGATGGGTCCTCCGGCAGGGAACGTGAACCGTAAAGCCCAGGATGCGGTCAGCAGTGCCGGGATGCAGTCGACGACGGGCAGCTCCGCTCAGGGGAGGTAGGACATCGTGGGTCGTCATGTGTGATGATGGAACAGCTGGGCGAGCGGCGGTTTGCTGGACGTTTGGGGTTGAATGTTGGCTGTTGGGAGGCTAATAAGGTTTGGAAAAAGATAGAAATCGGATGAAAAAGCCAAATTAATCGTGACAGCTGCTGAACAGATGTGCGGTGTAATGTTGTCAACAACAAAAGATGGAACCCTCGCAGATGCGCACCCCTTTGGGAACTGTAAATATAACAATGAGGGTTACTATAGTAACTAGTTACCTAGTAACCGTTCTCAAACGCAGGACCTTCACGCCGTATAGAGAAAGGCCGAGGAGGGGATGGTATGAACATAAAGAACATGGTGATGAATATTTGGTGTAAATGGTGGAGGTGGTGGTGGTGGTGGTGCTTCGTTCTGCACCTTTTATTGTTTTTTGCTTTATAAGAAGAAAAAAATAATGAAACCCGAGCTTGAAATGTCGAATTAGGTCGTATTTTATAGTTGGATGGGATTTATATAGGATGTATGGATGGATGGGTGGATGGATACAGGTGGTGGAGAGGTGGGGTTTCAACAGTAGCCCCCAAGTGACCACATTATCCAACATTCCGTGTTTGTCCTTGTTTAGTTTATTGGAGGGTTACGAGTCCAATCCATCCGTTAATCATCGGCTTAATCCAGTACTAGAGTTGCGGGATGGGGGGTGCCCATCTACTGGAGAACGCAGGGCAGATAAACCCAGGACAGGGTGCCAATCTATTAATATTATATAGGGGGCAACGGAGAGCCGCCAATTATTTTTGAATCATTACTTTTTGGACTGTGGGAGGAAACCGGAGAACCCAGATGTCCCTCCACATGGATACTAGGGAGAACATGGAGACTCCACCCAGATTGGGATTCCCGGTACAGAGAGGTGGAGCTAAACACGATGCCACAGCGCCCCCTGGCTAAGGGTTGTGTCTGTGCATGTTGACAACAGACTTGGTGTTTTTGTGATGGAACACATCCATCCATCCATTATCTTCCGCATTTTCCTTTAATAGGTTCGCGGGGGGTGGGTGGGGGGGGGTGGGGAGAACGTTTCGAGAGCTGGGCAGATACACCCAGGACAGGGCGCCAATCTATCGCTGGACACACACTCACTCACTCACTCACTCACTCACACAGACACTCTATATGGGCAATTTGGAGAATTCATTTGACCTTGATCCATGTTTTTGGACTGTGGGAGGAAACCGGAGAACCCGGAGGAAACCCACGCGGCAACGGGGAGGACATGGAAACTCTAATCAGATGGGGATTCGAACCGGGAATCCCTAACGCTGAGAGGAAAACATGCTAAATCACTAAGCCACCATAATATATATATATATTCATTCATTCATTATCTTCTGCTTATCCTCTATTAGGATCGCGGTGGGGTTCCCCATGCCCATCCAGGGGAGAACGTCTCGGGCGCTGGGCAGATAGACCCAGGACAGGGCGCCAATCCATCGCTGGGCACACACTCACTCACACAAACACACTCTATATGGGGCAATTTTGAAATTTCAATTAACTTGATCCATGTTTTTGGACTGTGGGAGGAAACCGGAGAACCCGGAGGAAACCCACGCAGACACGGGGAGAACATGGAAACTCCACCCAGATGGGGATTCAAACTGGGAATCCCTAGCGCTGAGAGGCAAACGTGCTAAACCACTAAGCCACCGTGCCGCCTATATATATATATATATATATATATATATATATATATATATATATATATATATATTATATAGGGGGCAATGTAGAGCAGCCCATTCCATACTTTTTGGACTGTGGGAGGAAACCCAGAGGACCCCCCACATGGATACTAGGGGAACATGGAGACTCCACCCAGATTGGGATTCAAACGTGGACTGAGAGGCGGAGCTGAACCCCAAAGACACTCTTTACGACAGACTCGGTGTCTCTGTGATGGAGCCCATTAGACTTGGATGGTTACGAAATGTACGCATGGCAACCCGTTTAGCTTCCCCCCGGCCCTCGTTCGTCTTGCTCGTGAGGCGACGCGTACGTCGGGCAGATAAAGTCGGCGTGGTCAGCGTTGCGAGCGTCCGTTATATTAATGCCTTTCTGCGGCGAGCAGGGAGACTCATCATCTCTCTGGCGCGGTAATAATGACAAATTAAGGGCTGTCCGGGCGTTGTTAACAAGCGCCTTTGTGGAGGGCTCCGCTCCATACATCATAGGCCATTTGGCATTTGGAGGAGAAGTGTTGTGTTGACGTGCCGGTGATTAATGGCGGGCGCGGCCGCGCCTCGCGGCCCGTGCGGGTAAATGCTAAGAAAACCATTAACGCGCGGCGTCAGTGCCAATAAGAAGTGGCACTTCATGATGCCCACTGCTGAGCCCAATCAGATGAGCTGTCGCTCGCCGGGGACGTGAGCTGAGAGAATTTGCACCTCAAGCACCATCCAGGCTCCTCCTCCTCCTCCTCCTCTGCATCTTCGTCCCGCTCACCGACCTCCAGCCCTGAGAACCTTATGGTTCCTTCTTAACATCTCGCATCAAGAGCGCGAGGACAGCTCTTTGTGTTGATTAGTGCGGATCATCCATCCATTATCTTCCACTTTATCCCCTACTAGGGTCACGGGGCGGGGGGGAGGGGGGGGTTGGTTCCCTATGCCCATCCATGGGAGAACTTACTCACACAGACATACTCTATATGGGGCAATTTTGGAGCATTCAATTGACCTTGAGCCATGTTTTTGGACTGTGGGAGGAAAAACCCGTGGAATAAAAATAGAATAAAGATAAAATAAAAATAAAATAAAATGAACAGTGGCTTAGTTGTTGGCATGTTCTCTCAGTGCTGGGGACTCCCGGTTCGAATCTCCATCTGGGTGGAGTTTCCATGTTCTCCCCGTGTCTGCATGGGTCTCCTCCGGGTTCTCCGGTTTCCTCCCACAGTCCAAAAACATGGATCAAGATCAGGTGAATTCTCCAAATTGCCCCATATAGAGTGTGTCTGTGTGAGTGAGTGTGTGTCCAGTGACAGATTGGCGTCCTGTCCTGGGTGTATCTGCCCAGCGCCCGAAACGTTCTCCCCTGGATGGGCATGGGGAACCCCCCCCCCACCCTAATAGAGGATAAAAGTGGAAGATAATGGATGGATGAACTGGGTGGCACGGTGGCTTAGTGTTTAGCATGTTCTCCTCTCAGCACTAGGGATTCCAGGTTCGAATCCCAATCTGGGTGGAGTTTCCATGTCCTCCTTGTGTCCGCGTGGGTTTCCTCCGGGTTCTCCGGTTTGCTCCCACAGTCTAAAAACATGAATCAAGGTCAGGTGAATTCTCCAAATTGCCCCATATAGAGTGTGTCTGTGTGAGTGAGTGTGTTCAGTGATAGATTGGCGTCCTGTCCTGGGTGAATCTGCCCAGCGCCCGAAACGTTCTCCCCTGGATGGGCATGGGGAACCCCCCCCCCCCTGACCCTAATAGAGGATAAAGCTGAAGATAATGGATGGATGTATTCACACTGTGCAAAAGGAGAGAAACAGATGTAAAGTAGAAGGTCATCTTTAGAACGGTCAACATTAATCGTCTTTCAGCCTCAAAGTCGCTTCAGCGAGGAGAAAAATTGGACTGCTGCTGCCAAAAAATAAAAAAAATAGGTGGAAAATGCGAGAGAACGCTTTCAAAATGCATTCGGAGGCTGCGAGCTGCTCATAATTCACTCGGAATGATGAGAACCGGCAGCGAGCGTGAGGAACGCCGATCCCTTAGAAGAAGCGATGGCTTCCAACCAATCTGAATGGATGGGGGCGGGGGGGGGGGGGGCTCCGAGGCGAAAACCCTAAACAAATCATTGCGCTCTGACCCTCTCGCCGAGCGACTTCACTAAATAAATAAGACCCGCGGGCGTCAGGTGGCCGATTCGGGCCTCCGGTGATGAACGCGGCGTTTGTTCTGAAGGTTTTGGGAGGATGATTCATCCATTATCTCCCACTTTATCCTCTAATAGGGTCGCGGGGGGGTCCCCCATGCCCATCCAGGGGAGAACGTTTCAGGCGATGGGCAGATACACCCAGGACAGGGGGGCAATCTATCTTTGGGCAAACACTCACTCACACAGACACACTCTATATGGGGCAATTTGGAGAATTCAGTTGACCTTGATCCATGTTTTTGGACTGTGGGAGGAAACCGGAGAACCCGGAGGAAACCCACGCAGATATGGGGAGGACATGGAAACTCCACCCAGATTAGGATTCGAACCGGGAATCCCTAGTGCTAAGAGGAGAACATGCTAAACACTAAGCCACCGTGTCCCTACAGAATAACTATCCATCCAGGGTTCCCCATGCTCATCCAGGGGAGAACGTTTCGGGCGCTGGGCAGATACACCCAGGACGGGGGGCAATCTATCGTTGGGCAAACACTCACTCACACAGACACACTCTATATGGGGCAATTGACCTTGATCCATGTTTTTGGACTGTGGGAGGAAACCGGAGAACCCGGAGGAAACCCACGCAGACACAGGGAGGACATGAAAATTCCACCCAGATTGGGATTCAAACCAGGAATCCCTAGAGAGGAGAACATGCCAATTTGGTGCAGGTTGCTGCATCAAAGAGAAAGATTGCTGGATCTCACCCGCTTGCCCCGCCCACTTTACTCCTGCTTTTTGATGGCAACGTGTACAAGGAACAAGAAGTGGAGGGGGGCGGGGCAAACGGATGGTACAGGTTGCTGCCTCTCTGATCTTATCCACTTGCCCCGCCCTCCACCGCTTCTAGCTTCTTCTCCACTTTACCCCCTGAAACAAGGAGTGGACTGGGCGGGGCAAACAGATGGTACAGGTTGCTGCCCCTCTGGAGCTTTCCACTTGCCCCGCCCCCACCGCTTCTTGCTGCATCTACACTTTGCCACCCGAAACAAGGAGTGGAGTGGGCGGGGCAAGTGGATAAGATCCTGAGAACTTCTTCATTGATGCAGCAACCTACACCATGCATTTGCCCCGCCCCCCTCCACTACTTGTTCCTACTTGAGGAGGAAGATCTCAGTATCTCACCTGCTTGCCCCGCCCCCTCCACTCCCATACTCTCTCCACGCTCCATGTCTTCCCTCTTCCCTCTTCCCTCCCGCAGGTGCCTCGACCTTCCCTACGTCCTCGGGCGACCGATCATGCGCGCTACCGCCACGCGGAGGTCTTTGTGGTAATAACGCCGAAGAGCCAGACAGCGTCGCGTGGGACGTTAATAACCCGTCACTCCACTTTAGAAGGTGGCCGTCCAACCGAAAGCCCTATTAAAAGGTCCCGCTTGGCAAGGTTCCTCCACCGCCGTCCCCGCGAACCCTCCACCAGGGCGGCGAGGCTGATCTGAAGGCGCCGCCGCCTGAGAGCAAGACGGGATGCGCTTCTGTGTTTTTGATGGTGCCCCACGCATATATTAAGCGTGATTAAACGACACACTTTCCCTCCATCAAGTGTTTTAATGGCTTTTTTGATGACATGAATTAGTAATAATGGAGGCGCGCGCAGCACCGCCGAGCGCGCTCATTTTCCCGTCTTTGTGTTTATTGCATTATCCACACGAGAGCTGCAGTTTATGATGTAAAGGAGTAAAAAGGCGACGTGAAGAATCTCCCCACACTCCGTCGGAATGAGCGATTGAGGCGGGGAGGCTTGATCCGGACGGATGAAAGCGCCTCGAACGCCATCGCGCTCACACCCGAATCCATCCTGCCGGGAGATTACATCCAGTGCGCGTCATGTAACTCAGCCAGTGACTAATTACATCTGCGAGACGCGATTACGGGCGGCCCCAGCGCACGCCGGGCCCACTCGTTCCTCATTGTGTGTCAATTTGACCCGCGGTGTTTTCTCCCGGCGCCGCTGAAGGACGGCCCCTGCGGCTGACATCAATCCCGCTCCCGCATCCTCCCGTCTCTCTGATTATCTCGCATGCAGATTCACGTCACGCTCGCCGAGCTCCATCTTTCAGGAGCTGCAGCAATCGGATACTCGGCTATTATTGCAGGTGCCCACCAGGGGGCCTCGGTGAGGGGACAAGGCTGGACTTTATTATTAGATTGATAGATAGAGAGCTTTATTGTCATCGTACTCGATGCAACGACATTTCCGAATGGTAGCTCTTGGTACGGCCCGAGAACAAACGACAGACAACAGGTTTCCATAAAAACATTATCAATAAAATAATTATATTATAATATAAAACACAGATCATGATAATATGATAATAATAGCATCCGTTTTACATAGTAGCAGCAATTAAGCATATATATATATATAAATATAAACATATACAAACATATATACATACATTACACACATATAGATACACACACGCACACACACACACACACACACACACACACACACACACACACACACACATATATATATATAGGCGGCATGGTAGCTTAGTGTTTTAGCACGTTCGCCTCTCAGCACTAGGGATTCCCGGGTCGAATCCCCATCTGGGTGGAGTTTCCTTGTTCTCCCCGTGTCTGCGTGGGTTTCCTCCGGGTTCTCCGGTTTCCTCCCACAGTCCAAAAACATGGATCAAGTCAATTGAGTTTTCCAAATTGCCCCCATATAGAGTGTGTCTGTGTGAGTGAGTGTGTGTCCAGCGATAGATTGCCCCCCTGTCCTGGGTGTATCTGCCCAGCGCCCGAAATGTTCTCCCCTGGATGGGCATGGGGAACCCGACCGCGACCCTAATAGACGATAAAGCGGGAGATAATAATAATGAATATATATATATAAATATAAACATATACATACATTACACACATACTGTATATACATATAGATACACACACACACACACACACACACACACACACACACACACACACATATATATATGTAAGTATGTATATGTGTATATATCTGCATATCTATCTATCTAGCAGCCGTATTATTAATTATTAAGCAGAGTGATGTCTTTGCATCCAGAGAACATGCACGTACGCTGCTGAGTGTGTGCAGGTGCTCGGGCGTGGCTGTGTAAGTTTTGCATGTTCTCCCTGTGACTAGATGACGTCCCTCCTGGAGTTCTAAGCTCAAAAATCCATGTACAACAGGCAACAGAGAGCCTAAGAATACTGATGTGAGCAGCCTGGATGTCTTGGGTCCTCCGTACTTGATAATGACAGGAAAAAACGTAAAGACAAAGTACCGAGACACACATCTTGATGTTTTTCATTTAGCCCTGTTAATTTCACGTGTATAGAATTATGCCTTTTGGACATCTGTGTGCTTCAACCTCATGGCTAACAGTTTAGGGAAGGCCCCTTTTGTGTGAACGAACTCGGAACTCGGATGGATGCCACCAGAATGTAGGAGGCCGAGAAAGATCACAGAGGGGTTAAGGGATGCGGTGAAGAATGACATGCAGGCGGTTGGGAGGGGGAGGGGCTTGATGTACGACGATGCTCAAGACGAGGCGAGATGGAGGCCACCGTGGCGCCCCCTGCTGGAAACAGTGGGAACAGCGTAGATGAAGACGCATCACCCGCCTCTTCGCCCAGAGGAACAAACAAAAAATTGTAACCGATGCGTTTGCGAAGATCTGCCGAGAAACCCGCGGCACGAACGCCGGAAAGTTTTTTAATAAGCCGGAGGAACGAGTGTTGGTAGAGGCAGGAAGCTAATGTGCACTTTAAGCCCCCTCGCTGCAGCTGATGGCGTCGGTTGTTCTTGCATCACGTTATGAACCGCGTGCTGACACTTTTCTGAATGCAATAACTCACCGGCGCCGTTTCTGCATCGCCGGAGGGCGTTACATTCGATGACTAGTGTAGTGCGCCGTTCGAAAGCCTTTACAGTCTCCTAATTAAAGCTGACACGTGTTTAAAAAACGAGCGCTACAGCGCCATGCGAACGCCAACAAACACCAGGAATAGAATCCACTCTCGTGCAGCGAGCGCGGAAACATCTGAGACGACGGCGCTTCGCTTTTACATTCGACTACAGTTCGAACTGCGATGCTGTGATTACCACCTGGAAGAAGCATGATGTCATATAAATAGCTACGTTTAGCGAGCACGGCATGATGGGTATTGTGCGTGATACCGGACTCAACCACACGAGACAGAGCCAACGCCGTAGCTTTGATTACCACGTTTGACATTCGTGCTCTTTAGGCTCCCGAGGAGGTTTATGTACTCTGTACCACCAACAAGTAGCGACTCAGGATGGCGCCACCTCTACGTGGTTCGAGCAGTAACACCACTGATTGGTGGAGAGAGAGGAAACTTAAAAAAAAAAATTTTTCAAAACACCAAGAAGCGACTTCATTTGGTCGTTGGCATGTTCTCCTCTCAGCGCTGGGGATTCCCGCTTCGAATCCCAATCTGGGTGGAGTTTCCATGTTATCCCCGTGTCTGCATGGGTTTCCTCCGGGTTCTCCGGTTTCCTCCCACAGGCCAAAAAACATGGATTCAAGGTGAATTGAATGCTCTAATTTGCCCCCATATAGTGTGTGCGTGTCTGTGTGAGTGAGTAATAGATTGGCACCCTGTCCTGGGTGTATCTGCCCAGCACCCAAAACGTTCTCCCCTAAATAGGTATGGAGAATCCCCCCCCCCCACCACCACCACCACCACCACCACCCCCACCCTAATGGAGGGTGGAAGATAATAAATGAATGACTGAGTGTTTGTGAGAATCGTCATCATTTATGCTGCCAGAAATGCGTTAGTGATAAATAATTATCCTCTTCTAGGGTAGTTGGGGGTTCCCCATGCCCATCGAGGGGAGAACGTCTCGGGGGCTGGGCAGACACACCCAGGACAGGACGCCGATCTATCGCTGGACACACGCTCACTTACACAGACACACTCTATATGGGGCAATTTGGTGAATTTAGTTGACTTGATCCATGTTTTTTGGACTGTGGGAGGAAACCGGAGAACCCGGGGGAAACCCACACCGACACGGGGAGAACATGGGCACCCCACGCAGATGGGGATTCGAACACGGATGGCCAGCGCTGGGAGGCGGACGTTCTGACCACCGCGCCACTGTTCCGCTCAGACCCGGAATGAAAGTCCCGAGTGTTTATGGATTCATGGTGTTGGCTCCGGTGTTTGTGTCTCGGTAAAACAAATGATTATTATTAGCTTTCTTCCTGTCATTACCGGCCTGATGCTGTGTGTGTGTGTGTGTGTGTGTGTGTGTGTGTGTGTGTGTGTGCGCTGGGTGAATGTGTAATTTGTGCATACGTGTGAATATATTTGAGTCTCACTTGCGCTCTGCAGGTTGTTGATAGTCAGCTGATTGATGTCCCTGAAGCCATTTGTGGAGGAAGTGTGAGATTGATTTTAACCATCGCCATGACAACAAATAACCTGATCCCTTACAGAAGCACACCTTAATTAGTTCAATTATTATTCAGCGTGCAGGGAGCTGTCTCTCTCTACACACACACACACACACACACACACACACACACACACGGATTCCCACAGAGAACCTCTATCTATTCTGCAAGCTGAACCCTGGACAGTAAACAGTGTACGCTATAGTGTTACTCACTTTATTGAGGTTCCCCTCATTGAGGTCGCTTCCTTTCTAAATTCCGTCCCCGTTCTGTGACAGGATGAAGTGTATTAAAGACGTAAAGTACGAGAGGGCGTGGCATAAGTTTTATTGCTGCTGTATTTTTATTTTTAAACATATATTTTATTCTACATTTTAGATTTGGCGGCACGGTGGCTTAGTAGTTTGGCATGTTCTCCTCTCAGCGCTGGGGATATCAGGTTTGAATCCCCATCTGGGTGGAGTTTCCATATTCTCCCTGTGTCCACGTGGGTTTACTCCGGGTTCTCCGGTTTCCTCCCACAGTGTAAAAACATGGATCAAGTCAATTGAGTTCTCCATATTGCCCCCATATAGAGTGTGTCTATGTGTGTGCGTGTCTGTGTGAGTGAGTGTGTGCCCAGTAATAGATTGGCACCCTGTCCTGGGTCTATCTGTCCAGCGCCCGAAACGTTCTCCCCTGGATGGGCATGGGGAACCCCCCCCCCCCCCGCGACCATAATAGAGGATAAAGCGAGATAATGAATGAATGAGTTTTAGATTTGTGTTTTATATCGCTGCTATATTTTATTCTAACCTTGTATTTCAATTTTATTTTTTTTAATTTGTCTGCTCAGGGTAAATTGGGTCCGTGGAATTTCGTTCGCATCTCATATAACACATGTTACGTAAATGACAATTAAGCGTCCTTAAATAATTGAACTATTATAAATAATTCACCTAAAGAGGTATGAGTCCCGACACGTAGCGGAGTACAGTTACACCTCTTTCCTGTGATTTATTTACAATAATACACAACCTTGAGTGTCTTATTGCTTTTATAAAACGCTAACAAACACACTATAATAAAAAAAAAAAAAACACGTACGCAATTATAAATGCATGTTTTAAAAGCAAAATCATTAATAATCTGGTGGTACGTGACAGTGAACGCCGATCGCTGAGTAACAGGATTCCGGTTTCTCCTACAATTAAAACACTGCCATCTACTGGAAAAAATACAGAATGCAGATTATGAAGAAAAAAAAACATCGGGAAAATAATGTATTGTATATCAGGCGTTGATACAAATGTGAAGCGCTCAGAGGTGTGTGTTATTGTCAATGATGTCACGGCTGGACAAACGGCTCAGCCAATCAGAATGAAATGCTTAAATACCTTGGTGCCATTCTTACTACAGTACGATACCTGTGCACTACAGTGTATTAAATGGCATGTAATGAATTCATCTGTGTTCCTTTATTTCAGGCAGGGGGGTTACTGTGGACTGACCTCCATCACCAGCAACCTGTACACTCACTCAGCTGGCAACGCCTCCATGATGACATCACCAGAGAGCTCCAGCTCCACTGTGTCTCCTCCAGGTAGCACCTCCCTCACATCCTTACAACCTGTGCAGCGACTGAGCAGCTCAGCATCCTAATAGTAATTTGCTAAGGCTGTAGAGATTACAGATTGTGCTGTAGGGGGGTGGAGCCAAATATGGGAATGAGAGGTAGTAAGAGAGGCTGAAGAAAGTGCGAGTGTGATTGGCTGTTGGAGACACAGTGCATACGTCCATCCATCATCATCTTCCCCTTTATCCTCTATCAGGGTTACAGGGGAAGGGAGAGAAGGGGGGGGTTCCCCATGCCCCTCCAGGGGAGAACGTTTCAGGCATTGGGCAGATACACCCAGGACAGGACGCCAATCTATCGTTGGACACACTCACACACTCCACATGGGGCAATTTGGAGAACCCAATTGACTTGATCCATGTTTTTGGACTGTGGGAGGAACCCGGAGAACCCGGAGGAAACCCACAGGGACACGGGGAGAACTTGGAAACTCCACCCAGATTGGGATTCGAACCTGGAATCCCCAGCGCCGAGAGGAGAACATGCTAAACACTAAGCCACCGTGCCGCTGACGGATTAATCCATCAATCATCTTCCGCTTTATCCTCTATTAGGGTTGCGGGGGGGGCGGGGTGTTCCCTATGCTCCTCCAGGGGAGAACGTTTCGGGGGCTGGGCAGATACATACAGGACAGGGGGCAATCTATCGCTGGACACACACTCACAAACACACACTCTACACACACTCACTTACAAACACACACTCTACATGGGGCAATTTGGAGAACCCAATTGACTTGATCCATATTTTTTGGACTGTGGGAGGAACCCGGAGGAAACCCACAGGGACACGGAGAGAACATGGAAACTCCACCCAGATTGGGATTCGAACCTGGAATCCCCAGCGCCGAGAGGAGAACATGCTAAACACTAAGCCACCGTGCCGCCCCAGTGCATACGTCTGTCTCACAATGTCCCGCAATGAGACGCTCGGAACGCCAACGTCATGGACCGTCGTCTCCCACATGTCAAACGCGGGCTCTGTAATGAGCTGCTAATGAAAGACCCTGGCTGGTCGGCACGGACCCCCGATGTCGGCTCCCGGTTGAATGGACTGAATGGAGGACGGGCCCTCGCTGCAGATCTGCAGGAATGTCTCCAAACACCGTGTGGAGAGAGGGCGCTTTTAAAAGCCCCGACGCTCGCGAGGCAGAAAATGAGAAATTTCCACTCGGCTTTGAAATAAAGCGCGGCACTTTTGGGTGTCGGAGTCGGAGTTCCATTTCCATCCGCCAACATCCTTCATAATTATTTTTACATTCCAAACCCTCTCAGATGAGAATCTGTCGGCGGCGAGGGTTAGCTTTGCGTTAGTGAACAAGGTTTCCCGCTTGTTAAGAAAGCTCGTTGAAGAATGTTAAAAGCCCCGTGGCCCTCGCCGGCCCCGCGGCCCTCGCGGCATTGTCGCTCGGCGAAGGTGCCGCTCAAATGGAACGTGTTTCAGCTCAAACGCCGCAGATCGCGCTCCGTGCCGAGGTTCTTAAAATCTCATTTCTGTTGCCTCCAAGGCTGTTATGTTTTGTATTGTGCAGCCGTTTGTATGTGGAGTAAAAGCCTCCTGACACCTCCATTTCTCTTCCGTCCTCCCTCCCTCCCTCCCTCCCTCCCCTCCCTCCCGCTCTTCACCCGTCGGCGAAGTCGTCTTCTGTTTGCCAAACGAAACGAAATGTGCCGTTTGGAGAGCGCAGCTGACTTTGGAGTGAAAAGGTGAAAATTAAAGACATTTAGTCCAAAACCAAAACGAAGAGACTGCTGGTGGATTGCGAGGTGCGGGGTTCCAATTCATCCCAGTGAGATGTGTGGACGGGTTGAGGACCGGAGATCTTTATGGGCCTCACATTGTACATGATGGTCACCATCACCATCAGTGTTTGTCAATAGATAATTCATTCATTCATTCATTATCTCCCGCTTATCCTCTATTAGGGTCGCGGTGGGGTTCCCCATGCCCATCCAGGGGAGAACATTTCGGACGCTGGGCAGATACACCCAGGACAGGGCGCCAATCCATCACTGGACACACACCCACTCACACAGACACACTCTATATGGGGCAATTTTTTGAGAATTCAATTAACTTGATCCATGTTTTTGGACTGTGGGAGGAAACCGGAGAACCCGGAGGAAACCCACGCAGACACGGGGAGAACATGGAAACTCCACCCAGATGGGGATTCGAACCGGGAATCCCTAGCGCTGAGAGGAGAATATGCTTAACCACTAAGCCACCATGCCGCCTCAATGGATAATAATTATCAAAATAATAGGGCGGCACGGTGGCTTAGTGGTTTAGCATGTTCTCCTCTCAGCGCTGGGGATTCCCGGTTCGAATCCCCATCTGGGTGGAGTTTCCATGTTCTCCCCGTGTCCGCGTGGGTTTCCTCCGGGTTCTCCGGTTTCCTCCCACAGTCCAAAAACATGGATCAAGGTCAGTTGAGTTTTCCAAATTGCCCCATATAGAGTGTGTCTGTTTATGCGGGAGTATATGCCCAGCGCCTGAGACGTTCTCCCCTGGATGGACACGGTGGCTTAGTGTTTAGCATGTTCTCCTCTCAGCCAATCTGGGTGAAGTTTCCATGCTCTCCCCGTGTCCCCATGGGTTTCCTCCGGGTTCCTTCCACAGTCCAAAAACATGGATCAAGTGTTCTCCTCTCAGCGCTGGGGATTCCCGGTTCAAATCCCAAACTGGGTGGAGTTTCCATGTTCTCCCCATGTCCGCGTGGGTTTCCTCCGGGTTCTCCGGTTTCCTCCCACAGTCCAAAAACATGGATCAAGGTCAGTTGAGTTCTCCAAATTGCCCCATATAGAGTGTGTCTGTGTGAGTGAGTGAGTGTCCAGTGATAGATTGGCGTCCTGTCCTGGGTGTATCTGCCCAGCGCCCGAGACGTTCTCCCCTGGATGGGAATGGGGAACCCCCCCCCCCCCCGCGCGACCCTAATAGAGGATAAAGCGGAAGATAATGAGTGAATGAATATTAGGGTGACACGGTGGCTTAGTGTTTAGCATGTTCTCCTCTCGGCGCTGGGGATTCCCGGTTCGAATCACAATCTGGGTGGAGTTTCCATGTTCTCCCCGTGTCCACGTGGGTTTCCTCCGGGTTCCTCCCACAGTCCAAAAACATTCTCGAAATTGCCCCAAATAGAGTGTGTGAGTGTGTTCAGCGATGGATTGGCGTCCTGTCCTGGGTGTATCTGCCCAGCGCCCGCGACGCTTTTCCCTGAATGGGCATGGGGTACCCCCCCCCGGTACCCCCCCACCCCCCGGCGACCCTAATAGAGGATAAAATGGAAGATAATATATAGATGGGACATAAGGAGGAGCGAACACGGGCTCCATGGCACGGTGGCATACCAGTGTGCATTGGGATTCCGACTCTGTCTCGAGCAGCAGGCCTTTGGGAGCCACACTCAGCGTTTTGCACGGACACCGTTTGGGTGGAAACGGATCTGGTTTTCGGGAAACGTGTTTGTGAATTGGGTTGAGTTCGGTTTGCGGACGGCGGGAACCTCACACTCAGTGATGTCTGAGAAAGCACCTGATCTGAACCACGCCCTCTTTTCTAGCTCCAGTCGGGGAGGCTGCAGACTCCCTGCTGTGTGCAGACTCCAAACACAGATCCGGCTACAAAGAGGAAATGACTCCGGCTGCAGATCCTCCCAAACCCCCAAAGGTATCGACCCGCCTCCGTTCTCATCGATGGCAGTAATCACTGAAACTTAATTAATACGTCGACTCGATTTGTCCTGTACGTAAGCTTTATGTAAACAATGCAACTTTAATTAACTAATAAATTAATTACTATAACACCTCAGGACAACTGTGGCCCCCCAGGTGACCCTACAATCCCACCCACACCCCAGGTGGCGCCACACTAACTACCTACATTTAATAAATAATCCATCCATCCATCCATTATCTTCCGCTTCATCCTCTATGAATCCCTCTCTATGAATCCAGTTCCCCATGCCCATCCAGGGGAGAACGTTTCGGGCGCTGGGCAGATACATTCAGGACAGGGCGCCAATCTATCACTGAACACACAGTCACTCACACATACACACTCTATATGGGGCAATTTGGCACATTCTATTTAACTTGAATCCATGTTTTTGGACTGTGGGAGGAAACCGGAGAACCCGGAGGAAACCCATGTGGACACGGGGAGAACATGGAAACTCCACCCAGAGTAGGACTCGAACCGGGAATCCCGCCTGTTAATAAATAATGTCAACGAATAATGAAACGAAGGCACCTCCTACTGGAGCCAGTCCTGACAGCACTGCACCGACCGTGCGGAGACACTAGGGGGAGCCCTAGTCCAACCCACCTACTCAAAGCCAGCACTTTGATTGCTTTATATTTATTATAAATATATTTATAAATAAATATTTATATATAGCGGGCGGCACAGTGGCTTAGTTGTTGGCATGTTCTCCTCTTAGCGCTGGGAATTCCCGGTTCCAATCCCCATCTGGGTGGAGTTTACATGTACTCCCCGTGTCCTCATGGGTTTCCTCCGGGTTCTCCGGTTTCCTCCCACAGTCCAAAAACATGGATCAAGGTCAATTAAATTCTCCAGATTGCCCCATATAGAGTGTGTCTGTGTGAGTGAGTGTGTGCCCAGTGATAGATTGGCCCCCTGTCCTGGGTGTATCTGCCCAGCGCCCGAAACGTTCTGCCCTTGATGGGCATGGGAGACCCCCCCCCCCCGCCACCCTAATAGGGTAAAGCGGAAGATGGATATATATGTATGTATATTTTTAAAGTGTGATCCGATAAACGATGTCACGTCCTATCCCGTCCAACCCCGGATCACCACACTCAGACACCCACTTGGTTCCGGCCGGGCGCTGTCATCGTATGTAAGCCTTTCTCTCGAACATGTGGCTGCATCGTCCTGCAGCTGTGACCAATTGCGGCTCCAATAACCTCCTCCTGCCTCGCCGTCCGTCGGCGCCTCCATGTGACTCATTCACTTTCTCCTGTCCCTCATCATCACCTATTTTAGATTACAGCTGCTCTCTCTCTCTCACAGGGGGGGTCTCAGATCAACCCACATCAAGTGGAACAGTGATTATTCTGACTCTTTCGATCTGTTTCCCCTCTTTCAGGATGGATCCAGCTCTCGGTGTGGCTCAGAGCCCCCCACCCCCTCGGCTCTGACCCCCAGCCCTGCCAGTCTGTCCTCTTACCACGGTGACGATAGTGACAGCATCAGCAGCCCAGTGTGGCCCAAAACCCCCTCAAGTCCTGTAAGCAGTTCCCACTCGACCCCACAGTTTGAAAACGGTGTATTTCTGCATTTCGTCCTGTAAAAATGTCGCATCATGTCCATATTTGGGTTTAGGCGGGATTCTCAATCCGAAAATGAACGGGGTTTTCATCACCTTCATCACCCACTCACACACAGACACACAATATATATATAAATTGCCCCTATATATATATAGGGGCAATTTAGATAGGGGCATTCTTAACGCGATCCATTCACCTTGAATCCATGTCTTTGGACTGTGGGAGGAAACTGGAGAACCCGGAGGAAACCCACGGGGACACGGGGAGAACATGGAAACTCCATCCAAATTGGGATTCGAACCTGGATCCCCAGTGCTGAGAGGAGGACATGCTGACCAGTACGCCACCGTGCCATGGTGCCCGTATTCGCTCCTCCTTATGTCCCATCCATCCATTATCTTCCACTTCATCCTCTATTAGTCTATTAGGGTTGCGGGGGGGGGGGGTTTGTTCCCCATGCCCATCCAGGGGAGAACGTTTCGGGCTCTGGGCAGATAGACCCAGGACAGGGCGCAAATTCATCACTGGGCACACACAGACACGCACTATATGGGGCAATTTGGAGAACTCAATTGACCTTGATCCATGTTTTTGGACCGTGGGAGGAAACCAGAGAACCCGGAGGAAACCCACATGGACACGGGGAGAACATGGAAACTCCACCCAGATGGGGATTCGAACCGGGAATCTCTAGCGCTGAGAGGAGAACATGGCAAACCACTAAGCCACCGTGCCACCTCTCCTTATGTCCGACCCATAAAGAAAACATATATGGGGCAGTCAGAAACTTGTTAGCACTCCTTTGGCTAAAACCGCGAACTTTTACGGGTAAAAATTAACCCCTGAATTAAAAAACCCTGACAAGTTTCAGCCTGCGGACCAGAAAGCAGGTTTCCGAATGAGTTATGTCCTAAAACAGCACGTCATCATTAGAATTCATTATGCGCCGGCGTCGGGTTGCGCTGGGGATATAAAATTGTTATTTCTAAAATTAATACTCTGAACAGGAACCAATTTTTTTTAAAAAAAAGGAACAAATGGGAATTGTGAGCAGGATTTATTTAAATAATTTTTACTGTACAACATCCATGTTATAAATAGCTGCATAAATAACGAGATGTGTTCGTGGTTCCTTTGCGATGAATAAATTATCTTCGTTCCTTCAGCCCCGAAAAAACACGCTGCTTCTGCGCGACTTTCTTTTTCGGGGGACATGATCGCTAAGTTCTCTGAAACGAACCCCTTGCAACCTAAAAAAAACACGGTTCGAATCCCCGTCCCAGCAAGTACACCGGCTGAGGTGACCTTGGGCAAGGCAACTAACCCCAATTGCTCAACGGGCGCCGTGTACAGGGCTTTGTGTCTGTGTGTGTGTGTGTGTGTGTGTGTGTGTGTGTTTCACTGCAGGGTTAGGTTAAATGTGGTGAAAACACTCCTCTTATTACATAATAAAATCCTTCATATATAGTATTGACGTTATACTGTACAAGGGGGGGGGGGGGGGGGGTCCTATGCCCATCCAGGAGAGAATGTTTCGGGCGCTGGGCAGAAACACCCAGGGCAGGGCGCCGATCTGTCACTGGGCACACACTCACTCACACAGACACACTATATGGGGCAATTTGGAGAATTCAATTCACCTTGATCCATGTTTTTGGCCTGTGGGAGGAAACCGGAGAACCCGGAGGAAACCCACGCAGACACGGGGAGAACATGCAAACTCCACCCAGACTGGAATTCGAACCGGGAATCCCCAGCGCTGAGAGGAGAACATGCCAACCACTAAGCCAGCGTGCCGCCCAGCTGTCAATCAAATAGACAATAGAGTTTCTAGTTCCGAGGTTCCAGTGATGTGCAGAAGGAACGTGTTTTCCGAACGCCGCTTTTAAAACGCAGAACATGATGCAGGAGCGCCAAAAGGGCCAAATCTGGACGACAAAATGACGACATGACGTCCCATAATAAGCGCTCCGTTCGGGGCAAGCACAGCTTTCCTTTCAGGCCCAGGCTCCGTCCACGGTGTATTTTCAGTCAAACTTTTCAATTACAGATATCCTTCATAACGAATTAGAATATCCTATAATGGTTTCTATAATGATCCTATAATAACCTCGCAGTTATTAAGTCATACGTCTCTGTCAAAACCTCGCCTTCAGAAGGCCAACGCGACAAATGAGAAGCTGTCCCGGCTCTACGAGATGGGAGGCGAGCCGGAGAGGAGGAGCTGGGTGGACCGTTATCTATCCTTCATGGAGGAGCGGGGGACGCCCGTCCCTCACCTGCCCGTCGTCGGAAAGAAGGTTCTCGACCTGTGCAGGTTCTACATGGCTGTGAAAAAGCTGGGAGGATTAGCCATGGTAAAGTCCGAGCGCGTGGACAATAAAAAGACGCATGCGTTTCACTGATTACGTCATGTTTCTGTGATTTATTCATTCATTCATTCAGTCATTATCTTCCACTTTATTCTATATTAGGGTCGCGGGGGGGAGGGGTGGTTCCCCATGCCCATCCAGGGGAGAACGTGTTGGGCGCTGGGCAGATAGACCCAGGACAGGGCGCCAATCCATCGCTGGACACACACTCACTCACACAGACACTCTTTATGGGGCAATTTGGAGAACTCAATTGACTTTTGGACTGTGGGAGGAAACCGGAGAACCCGGAGGAAACCCACGCGGACACAGGGAGAACATGGAAACTCCACCCAGATGGAGATTCGAACCGGGAATGAAAGGCGAATGTGCTAACCACTAAGCCACCGTGCCGCCCTATATATTATATTATATAAATATATTTTTAAAAATATTTTATACCTCTCATTATATATTTATTATAAAATTTTAAATGTAAATAAAACCTTTAGTATTTTCTTCACCTCTTATTCGTGCAAAGTGTCAACACTTTAAACGTTCATTTTAATGTCAATAAAACTGTTGATTTGGTTTGTTAGTGAGAGACAGTTAAACCCGCAACGACATTCTGATTAGAACTTTAAAGGTTTAGAATGAACAGAACGTAAAAGATTTTTTTTAATGATTGGAATGTTGTGTTTAAACCTCTCAGGTGAATAAGAATAAGAAATGGCGCGAGCTGTCGTCCACGCTGGGGCTGGGCACCTCCAGCAGCTCGGCCAGCTCCCTGAAGAAGCATTACATTCAGTACCTGTTTGCTTACGAGTGTAAGGTGGAGCGAGGAGAAGATCCTCCACCTGACGTCTGTCCCACTGCAGACGCCAAGAAATCGGGAAAAATCGAGCCACCGTCACCCGGTGAGTTCCGAGAATCACCGTCCAACTTTCATACAATATAGAGTTACCATAGCACATACCGTTACCGAGAGCCATTGATTATCAAAGCAACGAGGTACGAGAGGGCGTGGCATTATTCGGAATAAATAACAGCAAAGAGGTGTTATTAAGCCCGACGCGTAGCGGAGTACAGTTACAGCTCTTTCCCGTGATTTATTCACAATAATACACACCCTCGAGTGTCTTATTGCTTTAATAAAATGCTAACAAACACACTATAATAAATTTAAAAAACAAGGTTTGATTCATTAATGTGTTTATTAAAAACAAAATGGTTAATAATCTGCTCATCTGCGATTTAATTTAGTTTTTGAAGTGAATGCTGATCGCTGAGTAACTGGTTTCCAGTTTCTCTAAGGATCAAATCCTGACATCCAGTGGCCAAATTACAGAACACAGTTTACAAACAACATTTTAACACGCATTGATACGAATGTGACGCGCTCAGAGGTGTGTGTTATTATCAATGATGTCACGGCTGGACAAACGACTCGACCAATCAGACTTAAGGAGCTAAACTACCCATTTTATAATATCCATCCATCCATTATCTTCCGCTTTTATCCTCTATTAGGGTCGCGGTGGGGTTCCCCATGCCCATCCAGGGGAGAACATCTCGGACGCTGGACAGATACACCCAGGACAGGACGCCAATCTATCGCTGGGCACACACTCACTCACACACACACACACACACACTCTATATGGGGCAATTTGGAGAACTCAATTGACCTTGATCCATTTTTTTGGCCAGTGGGAGGAAAACGGAGAACCCGGAGGAAACCCACACGGACACGGGGAGACCATGTAAACTCCACCCAGATGGGGATTCGAACCGGGATTCCCTGGTGCTGAGAGGAGAACATGCTAAACACTAAAACACCGTGCCACCCTCCCATTTTATAATATGTTATAATTTAATAATTTTAAAATAGAAACTATAAACCCCCGGGGGACACGACGCCAGTCTATCACAGACACACACTCACTCACATAGACACACTCTATATGGGGCAATTTGGAGAATTCAATTGACCTTGATCCATGTTTTTGGACTGTCGGAAGGGAACCAGAGAACCCAGAGGAAACCCATGAGGACACGGGGAGGACATGCAAACTCCAACTTGAACTGGAAATCCCTAGCGCTGAGAGGAGAACATGCTAAGTCACCGTGCCGCCCTAAGACGCACCTAATTTCACGTCAATTAACGTTTACACCAGTTGCAGGAACACTCAGGGGGCAGATAAGGGACTCGTAAGAGACGAGACACAGTCCTAAAAGGTCTTTATTTTACGACTTGGTCCAAAGACGCAGATTTATTTGAGTGTAAACTTAAAATTCTCCACCCGTTCTGGTACCTTGCCGTTGTAACGCGGTTGTGGTGAATAAATCTCGGCCGTTTACGGGTGGAGTCTTCCAGAACGTTCTCCACCTGCGCTGGAGATGTCCGTATTCCACACCCTGACCTGACCGTGTGGCATTTTCCATTTTTCAGCCAACTCAGGCTCTCTGCAGGGTCCTCAGACCCCTCAGTCGACGGGAAGTGGCTCTGTAACGGAGATGACCGGTGAGCTGAAACCGCCGACGCCATCCACCACGCCGCAGGGGCTCGTCAACAACGCGCAGGGCAACAGGTGAAGAACGCCTCCCTCCAACCTCCCGGTTTTCCGTCTTCTGTAAATCCGCTTACGGTGTTTTACATATAATACCAAAAACTACGTCACTCCCACAACGAAAAACGGCGTTCCTGTGAACCTCGGGGAAACGTGTACACTGTATAACAAAACAAATCAAAGGTGGAGGCACGTAGGGACGCAGGCCTGAAGTCCAACTGTTGGTGTTCAACAGGACATACTGTGTTCTCTGTTCTAATGCTTAGAACCCTAATAGTACCCCCACATTAGTGCATTAGTCCTATCCCAGCAGTGTCACTGAGGTGGAGAAATGATACTACACTAAACCCCCCCTCACCACATCAGTGTGACTGCAAAACTGACCATAAACAATCCACCACCCAAATGATACCTGTTCTGTGATGCTCCTGAGAACCAACAGGGGGCGAACAACAATAAAGAACAATGATGGATGGACTTTGTAGTTCTACAGTAACATTCTGTAGTCCATCTGTTGGTGTTCTACAGGACATACTGTGTTCTCTGTTCTCCAATAGTACCCCCACAGAGCAGGGGTTATTGGGTGGGGGCATTAGTCCTATCCCAGCAGTGTCACTGAGGTGGAGAAATGAAACTCCAGCAGCACTGCTGCACTAAACCCCCCCTCACCACATCAGTGTCACTGCAGAACTGACCATAAACAATCCACCACCCAAATGATACCTGTTCTGTGATGCTCCTGAGAACCAACAGGGGGCGAACAACAACAGAACACACATAGACTACAGTCTGTAATTGTACAAGTACAAAGTCCATCTATATGGTAAGTGGAGGACATAGACGATGGAGCAAGAAAGGGGCGTGGCCAACCATCTGACTGCTCCAGTGTCTGCTCATGACTGAATTGCGTTTCCAGCTGTGAGGATTGAATGTGTATTCAGTTTACAATGAAAACGTCTCTCCACAGCAGTAACTCGGTCAGTATTCAGGACCCGTTCTCAGACGCCAGCGATCCCGCCTTCCAAAAGAGGAGCGCGCTGAACTCCGGAGCTCCTTATCAATCCTCCCTGACTCCTATGGACTCCATGATGAGGATGCAGTACGACAATAAGGACCATTTTGCAGGGATGAGGAAGGGTTAGTCTTTTACTTTCGTCCTCCTCCTCCTCTTAGTCCTTTAACGTTGCCCCACACTGTTCCAGCCAAGCAGCGGGTTCTTATTCATCCTCTTTAGATCATAATGAAAAGCCCATTACATTATAATCCAGATAAACCCATTTCTTTAAGAACCCATTTGTTTTCTCTCATCGTGTTTCACCTTCACCGCCGTAACGCCAGCGCGTCCTTTATCCAGGATGCTGCTGCCCTCTAGTGAACAGTAATAACCCACTACATCCCGCCGTCCGCAGCCATAGGTGCAGAGCCGTGCGTTCCGGGGCAGATGCCACCTGCTGGCATGCAGGATGTATATAGCAGAAGTTCCTCTGGTGGCCCACTGGCAGGTCTGGGGGTGGGTCAGCGGCCCCAGTACCCTTACGGAGCAGGATACGAGCGCAGGTGAGGGTATTTCCTCTCGTGGAGCCCTCCCACTACTGCCCCACATCATGTCACTAAACACCCCGCATGGTGCTCTGTGCTTTTCCAGGTCAGATCCGTTAATGGGGATGGAGGGGAGTATGGTTCCGTATGGGAATCAGAACAACATGGGACATTCGGTCAGTGACGGCAGCATGTACTCACCCAACAGATACCCCAACCAACAACGGTAAGGTTTGAAGTTAACTCGTCGGATACAGTAAGGGTAGGGTTCGGGAGAAAGATGTACACAGAAGAAAATAAATTGAGGTTCTGATGATAGAGGGGCCATCTGCAGAACCTTATGGAGGTGGAGTAGATGGGGTATATAGATGGAGAGTTATAAGAGTGAACTATTAGTGAACTATTAGTGATTAAAAGACAGAAGATGAAGCTGGATGTCTGAGATGGAGAAGCTGTGGACTGGCGGTCCAGCGGGACGCCCTTAATGGACTCACATATAGTCTCTACAGGCACGGTGGCTCAGTGGTTGGCTCCTCTCAGCGCTGGGGATTCCCGGTTCGAATCCCCATCTGGGTGGAGTTTCCATGTTTTCCCCGTGTCTGTGTGGGTTTCCTCCGGGTTCTCCGGTTTCCTCCCACAGTCCAAAAACATGGATCAAGTTAATTGAATTCTCAAAAATTGCCCCGTTTAGAGTGTGTCTGTGTGAGTGAGTGTGTGCCCAGCGATGGATTGGCGCCCTGTCCTGGGTGTATCTGCCCAGCGCCCGAGACGTTCTCCCCTGGATGGGCATGGGGAACCCCACCGCGACCCTAATAGAGGATAAGCGGAAGATAATAAATGAATGAAATATCTCTACAGGGGCGGCACGGTGGCTTAGTGGTTGGCATGTTCTCCTCTCAGCGCTGGGAATTCCTGGTTCGAAACCCCATCTGGGTGGAGTTTCCATGTTCTCCCCGTGTCCGCGTGGGTTTCCTCCGGGTTCTCCGGTTTCCTTCCACAGTCCAAAAACATGGAACAAGTCAATTGAGTTTTCCAAATTGCCCCATATAGAGTGTGTTTGTGTGTGAGTGAGTGTGTGCCCAGCGATAGATTGGCGCCCTGTCCTGGGAGTATCTGCCCAGCGCCAGAAACATTCTCCCCTGGATGGGCATGGGGAACCCCCCCCCCCCCCCCGTGACCCTAATAGAGGATAAAGCGGGTAATAATGAATGAATGAAAAAAAAAATCTCTACATGGCTGTCCTACACTGTTGTTGCTGCCCGGCCGCTCGAGGAGGACGAGTCCTCCACTGAGTGTCGGTCCTCACAAGGTTTCTTCCTTAAATAACAACATAACAGGGAGTTTTTTCTTGCCGCTGTTGCTTCGGCTTGCTCTTTGGGGTTTAAAGGCTTTTCATTCTGTGAAGTTGCTTTGTGATGATGTGCTGTTGTAAAAAGCGTGACATAAATAAATGGCTTGAACTTGTTATCATTAAGAGTCATGAAGATGAAGATGAAGATGAAGATGGATATGGTTAGGAATGGTGTATTAAAGGGATGGGATAGGCAAAAGGTTTTGCAGAAAGTGAGCGAGGTATGATTGAGGTGATCAGATGAGGGAGGAGGTTTATTTTGGGAGAAGGAGGCTGAGGATGGACACACCCGGCAGGAGGAGGAGGAGGTTTATGGATGAGGTGATGGAGAAGGATGCTCAGCACGGGATGAGATATAGATTAATGTGCTGCTCTGGCGCCCTCTAGTGGGTACAGTCTGCTAACTAACGAATCAGTGAATATTGAGGGTTGTAATAAAGCAAAATGTAAGAGATGATGTTCTCACCGGGTTCTGCGTAGGCTTCCTCCGGGTTCTCTGGTTTCCTCCTACAGTCCAAAAACATGGATCAAGGTGAATTGAATTCTCCAAATTGCCCCATATAGAGTGTGTTTGTGCCGATGCGATAGATTGGCGTCCTGTCCTGGGTGTATCTGCCCAGCGCCTGAGACGTTCTTCCCTGGATGGGCATGCGGAACCCCCCACAATCCAAATAGAGAATAAAGCAGAAGATAATGGATGGATGGATGTAAGAGATGATTTTTTAGGTGATCGATTTGGAGTGTAACACTTTCCCCTGTTTTCCCTTCGACTCGTTCGCAGGCATGATGGTTATGGGCAGCAGTTTGGTTCTATGACATACAGTGTCCATGCTTCAGGGATGTACCCTCAGCATCAGGTAAGGAATCCCAACCCCCACCACCACGCCACCACCACCCCATTGTAAATGTATTTAAATTATTGTTTCGTTTAAAGAGGCTCATGACACGTGTCGAGATCTTTTGTTGGTTTGTCCATTTGGTTCTTTGGTTCCATCTTTGGTTTTCGCATGTTCCATCGATTTCCCATATTTAGATCAAAGCGTTAGTTTTGGCATTAATCATGTTAATTGTTAATGGGCGGCACGGTGGCTCAGTGCTTGGCATGTTCTCCTCTCAGTGCTAGGGATTCCCGGTTCGAATCCCAATCTGGGTGGAGTTTCCATGTCCTCCCCATGTCCGCGTGGGTTTCCTCCGGGTTCTCCGGTTTCCCACAGTCCATAAAAACATGGATCAAGGTCAACTGAATTCTCCAAATTGCCCCATATAGAGTGTGTGTGTGCGTGTCTGTGTGTGTGAGTGTGGGCCCAGCGATAGATCGGCGCCCTGTCCTGGGTGTATCTGCCCAGCGCCCGAAACGTTCTCCCCTGGATGAGCATGAAAAAAACCCTTTTTAAACTTGACGTGATTGTTGCCACCAGATGGGGTGGAGTTTGCATGTTCTCCGGGTTTCCGGTTTCCAGTCCAAAAACATGTATCGGCTTTTCCAAACTGCCCCCATCTAAATTGCCCCTATATAGTGTGTGTGTGTGTGCCCAGTGATGGATTAGTTGGGTTCTGGGCTTTGAAGGGGAACTCCAGGGGTTCTGCATCATATCTATCTATATGTATATATACATACTCTTTGTATATCTCACAGGGTTATAAGCGACCCCTCGATGGCATGTACAGTCCCCCTGCGAAGAGACATGAAGACGAGGCTTATGGGATGCAGTACGGAGGCCCTCAGAGCGACATGTACGGCCAATACACAGGAAATTACCCCGACAGGCGCTCCATGCAGGCCCAGTTTCCTTACCCCTACAGCCGAGAGCGCTTGCAGAATGCCTCGCAGGGTCCCCAGCATCACCCTGTCCAGCACAGCATGATGGGCAGTGGACATTCCGTGTCCACGGGAGACGGGCCGACACACACGTGGCCGTCAAGGACCGACGTGCCATACTTTTACCCCAACAGGCACGGGACACAGACTCAGGGTTCACCTTACCCAGGTATGGGCCGCATGGAGGACATGGACGGAGTGCGAGGGGACGCTCAGTGGGCTGGACATCAGCGTCAGACTCCCTACAGCCTTTCCAGCCATCCGAACTCCATGCACTCCATGAGTTCCCGGCAGCATCCGTCCTCCTACCAGACCTCCAACCACATCTCCTGCGAGCCGGGCTCCGGGACGTTCCAGCGCTCGGCGGACACACACATGCTGCCCAATAAACTGGGCTTCATGCAGGCGATGAAGATGCACAAAGTGGGAATGCCCATGCCGGGTGGCTCCAGTGGTGGACTCCTGGGGCAGATACCAACCAGCGGCAGGAGGGACTATCCTCTTGGGTGTGTGGAAGGAACCCAGCCTCTCCTCAAGCCTCGCAGGAGGATGACCTCAAAGGACACTGGTAAGCAAGCTGACTGAGACTTTTCGACCGAGGTTTTAAACGGTCCATGCCTAAACCTCATTTTGTTTAAAGGCACCCCAGAGGCCTGGCGAGTGATGATGTCACTGAAGTCGGGCCTGTTGGCCGAAAGCACTTGGGCCCTGGACACCATTAACATCCTTCTATATGACGACAGCACCGTTGCGTCCTTTAATCTGTCTCAGGTATGTCTTGCAACCAAATTTCTCTAGAGGGCGCATTGTTGATGGCTCTTGATACAACAACCCAACATGCCTTCCTTTGGATCTGCGGTGTGTCCCATACCATTGGCGTTAGTCGAAGGCTTTTCAGGTGACTGACGGGCTCACTGATTAGAGTGTTGGGCTCTTGGGCCCTCCTTGATCCTTGAAGGCTGTATCATAGCTGACCCTGTCCGCTGACCCGATATTCCATCCATTATCTTCCGCTTTGTCCTGTACTAGGGTTCCCCATGCCCAACCAGGTGAGAACATTTCGGGCGCTGGGCAGATGCACCCAGGTCAGGGCGTCACTGGACACACACTCAACCACACAAACACGCTCTATATGGGGCAAGTTGGAGAATTCACTTGACCCTGATACATTTTTTTGGACTGTGGGAGGAAACCGGAGAACCCGGAGAAAACCCACCTGGACACGGGGAGAACATGAAAACTCCACCCAGATTGGGATTCGAACCGGGAATCCCTAACACTGAGAGGAGAATGTGCTAAACACTATTGATAGCTATAGTGTATGGCGGCTTTTCTGGAATGCCCCTAGTGGTAGTTGGCTGCTACATATAATGTGAAATAAATATCATTTATTAAAACATTTTTCAGATAAGTAACTTTCGTCCTTGTTTTCTGTTCTCCGGCAGTTGCCTGGATTTCTGGAGATCATCGTTGAGTATTTGAGAAGATGCTTGATCGAGATCTTCGGGATCTTCGAGGAATATGAGGTGGGCAGTCCAGGCCAGAACCCACTTCCCGGCCCGGTCGAGGACAAAACGGGGCTGGACACATTGGCACCACAAAGCCCCAGTCAGCTCCTACAAGAACCTGAGAAGAACTCCACCGAGGTTTTGCCTGAGGGCGCCCCAGAGGCAAGTCAAGAAGGTCACCAAGAGAAGGCCACCCCGCAGGAGGAGAAGACGGAGGACGGTGAACCAGTAGTCAAGGACGACCCGGATAATCCTCCAAGTCAGGCCTGCCCAGATCTGGAACCGAGGAGTCAACAGTCCAGCAAGTACGACAAGCTACCGGTGAAGATAATCCCCAAAGACGACCTGGACGAAGATGTTTCGGAGAAGCTCGGCCATGTGGAGGAGTTCACCAGCGGACTTCTTCACTGGAAGGCGGGTGGAGGAGACTCCACCAGCCACATTCAGACTCACTTTGAAAGCCGTGGGAAGGAAACATTGCTCGGCAAGCGCCGGCTCCCCACGTTCTGGTCGGCGGGGCTGGACAACAGCCGAGTCACCACCATTGACGAAGTCTTATCCCCGAGGTCAAAGGTGTTCTGTGAAGATGAAAAGTCCAGCGAGGCCTCCTTTTCCTTCCACCTTTTTGAGAAGCAGAATGGTGTCACCGTGTTAGAAGATGAACCCTGGTGCCCAGGAGAAGCTCCTCTCTGCATGAGCGCTGAGTGGCAGGACTCTTTGTCCAAACGCTGCGTATGTGTCTCCAACATCGTTCGCAGCCTTTCCTTCATTCCAGGAAACGATATCGAGATGTCCAAGCATCCTGGCCTTATTCTGATCCTTGGGCGCTTGCTGTTGTTGCACCACGAACACTTGGAGAGGAAAAGGAACGTCTCGAACTACGAGAAAGACGAGCTCCAGAAGGGACAGGTCCTGGAGCCGTGCGATAGCACCGATGAGTGGTGGTGGGACTGTCTGACCGCCCTGAGGGAGAACACTTTGGTAACCCTGGCCAACATTGCCGGCCAGTTGGATCTGTCCATCTATCCAGAGACCATCTGCCTTCCGGTGCTGGACGGCCTGCTCCACTGGATGGTTTGTCCGTCGGCCGAAGCCCAAGACCCGTTCCCGTCTCTGGGGCCTCTTTCGCAGCTCAGCCCTCGAGGCTTGGTGCTGGAAAGTCTGTGCAAGCTGAGCATTCATGACAACAACGTGGACCTGATCCTGGCCACGCCGCCCTTCAGTCGCCAGGAGAAGTTCTTTGCCGTTCTGGTACGCCACGTGGGAGATCGCAAGTTCCAAATGTACCGCGAGATGGCCGTGGCCGTCCTGTCCAACCTCTCCAGGGGGGATCCCTCAGCGGCGCGAGCCATCGCCGTGCAGAGGAACAGCGTGGGCAGCCTGGTGGGCTTCCTGGAGGATGGCATCGCCATGACGCAGTACCACCAAAACCCGCACAGCCTGCTGCACATGGGCCACCCTCCCATGGAGCAGCCCAGTGTTAGCATGCTGCACCGGGCCGCCACCGCGCTGCTGGAACTGGCCAAGGTGGAGGAGAACCGACCCGAGTTCCTGCGGTATGAGAACAGACTGCTGGATGTCTCCATCTCCACCGTGCTCAGCGCCAGCGTGATCTCCATCGTCTGCGACGTGCTGTTCCACCTCGGCAAGTCATGACGAACGAAGATCGGTCCGAATCGTACTGCTCGTATCAATCATGCTGACGAGGCACTTTTCATATTTATACAGACACGGATACTGAAAGTTGCTTTATATATATAAATATATAAAAACAGATCACTATAGATAGATTCTGTGTGAAAACGGTCCAATGGACTTGGTTGGGGGATTTTAGAGACCGGTTTGAATACAAATATTTAATATGGCTGTTTGAATGTTATGTCTCCGATGTATTTCGTTTTTTGATTTGAGAGGAAAGAAAGAAAGAAAAACAAAAAAAAAAAAAAAAGGTAACACCAAAGGTAATGTCTGACTTTTGGACTTTTGGTTCTTTCTAAACTTTTTGAATTTTCTAAATGTACATAATCCGTACTGGTGAATTATTTAAGACTCAGATTGTAGATGGAGCTTCTGTTTCATATTTGCTACTATTTCTGGTTTTTTTGTTACACGACGTGCAATATGGACCTGCGAGACAAGAGATGTTTTCTTTCTTCATATCCATCATGGAAACTATGTGGCAGTTTCAGTGTCGGTTAATAAAAACAAGGCTGGAAACGATTGAACCTGATATTTACCTGATATATCGTTTTTATTCCACACGATGGACGTGTAACGATCTATACCACGGGCACACTGACCGTAAACTGACCGTAAACTGACGTAAATGTTTTCTGAACATAAACAGGAATAAAAACAGACAGGTCTATTATTCCTCAATAAATAAAATTCAACTTTATGTAACGTAAAATACTCTGCTCTCTATAAAAATATCTCTTTAAAATTATAAAAGGTATAACTCTGAACATGCTGCAAAAAAATACATTTTAAATAATTTTTAAAAACATTATTTTTAATAAAACACCCATATATCATGTTAAATAACTTAATCCTAAATAAATTCTGCTGTAAAGTATAAATTTTAGTGGAAAATAAGCAATTTTTCCATAGAAAACTAAATTAATTAATTACCACTAATTAGTTAATTCATTGGTAAAAGATTTAGGGGTAATAATATTCAGTAATTATAGGGGTGGTAATAAAAAAAAA
>JAFMOD010000462.1:132380-260264 GCA_019802435.1 Corydoras maculifer
GGGGAGAACGTTTCGGGCGCTGGGCAGATACGCCCAGGACAGGGTGCCAATCTATCGCTGGGCACACACTCACTCACACACACACTCTATATGGGGCAATTTGGAGAACTCAATTGACTTGACCATGTTTTTGAACTGTGGGAGGAAACCGGAGAACCCGGAGCAAACCCACGCGGACACGGGGAGAACATGGAAACTTCACCCAGATGGGGATTCAAACCGGGAATCCCTAGCGCAGAGGCGAACCTGCTGACCACCAAGCCACCGTGCCACCCCAAATGTAATGTCAATGTAGGTAATGGTGCAGGTGGCCTCCTAGTGGTGTGAGCCACATGGCTCATTTTAAAATCTTAAGAGTTTGTAATTGCAGCAGTTATTTATAATGTGCAAAAAATGTGTATTGGCGCCACTTGCGAAACCTGTGCTTGGCTTCGTCACCATGCCTTCAGTTTAGAACCAGATAAAGAACTGAAGTCAGGTGAGGTGGAGGTCATCTCCTGGCAACCCTTAGTGCTTTTTGAAAAATATTTTATGCGACTCTAATGCGTTCTGTAAATTGAGCTATTAAAGGCATTATTCGATTGTTCTTGCTTAATCCTTAATGCGTAACAGGTCTGCACTGAATGCATGTCTGTGTCTTTGGCTCCAGATTAAAGGTTCGTGGTCAACAAAAAGGGGGAAGGACAACTTCAATCCGTACAGCTACGGAAACATCATCACCAACTGCTGCGCGGCGCTCTGTGGTCCGCTTCCACCCAGGTGAGGGCGCTTCATCTCCAGTTTATATAAAGTCTTCGGCACGGCACAATTCCAGACTGTAGTTCAGGTTGTGTTCTAATGGTCAGGACCTCAGTATTACCACAACAGAGCAGAATGTATGATTATAGTTGGTGCATTAGTCTTTTCCCGGCAGTAAACTCCCCCCCCCTCACCGCATCCGTATCCCTGCAGAACTAACAATAAATAATCCACCACCCAAATGACACCTGTTCTGTGTTGCTTCTGACCAATAGAGAACAGAGAACCAACAGGGGACTAACAACAACAAACAACACAGATGGACTACAGTCTGTATTTGTAAAACCACAAAGTCCATCTATATGATGAGTGGAGGAAATAGACAATGGAGCAAGAAGAGGGTGTGGCCAAACTTTTGTTCGAATTATGGGTATCACTATCATGGCCTTGCCTACAAAATAATAATACAACTACAGTGATCTATTCTAACTTAATGTTTGGGGTCGGAGTGCAGGGTCAGCATGGTGCCCCCAATCTGGAGATCATGGGTTAAGGGTGTAGGGGTGAGACAATTAATCGCTTTGGGGATACATCACAATTAAAAAAAACATTGCAATTACTTCATCGTTAGAGCGCCTCGACATCGCCATGACGATATTCATTAAAAAAATATGTCTTATGCCGATAGCCTGAAACAAGTGGCAGCACTCGCAGGGAACACTTGCAGAACTCAGCCCCGCATTGTCTTTTTCAATTAAAGAATCCCACAGTCCAAAAACATGGATGAAGTCAATTGAATTCTCCAAATTGCCCCATATAGAGTGTGTATGTGTAAGAGAGTGTGTTCCCAGCGATAGATTGGCGCCCTGTCCTGGGTCTATCTCCTCTGGATGGGCATGGGGAACACCCCCCCCCCTTAATACCTAATAGAGTATAAAGTAAAAGATAATGAATGAATAAATGAATGAATAATTAAATGGTATTGTTTAGGAAATACTCATTGGTCCAACTTTGGCAAACATTGACCTACGGATTGGTAATCCAACACCCTACCCACTCAGCAACCACATCCTATNAGATTGGCGCCCTGTCCTGGGTCTATCTCCTCTGGATGGGCATGGGGAACACCCCCCCCCCTTAATACCTAATAGAGTATAAAGTAAAAGATAATGAATGAATAAATGAATGAATAATTAAATGGTATTGTTTAGGAAATACTCATTGGTCCAACTTTGGCAAACATTGACCTACGGATTGGTAATCCAACACCCTACCCACTCAGCAACCACATCCTATGATGTCATGTTACTGTATCTGATAATGATGATAACCTGAATAAAGCCCAGTGGTGCAGAAAGAGGAACCTGGGGGTGGTGCAGTAGATTTGGATGTACAATGCGATGACGCAATAAATGCAGCTCTGTTATCGTTGCTTCTCTCCGTCCAATCCTACGTGCAGAATTTCACGTACTGTAGTACTCGGGTTATCTTCCACTATCTACCATCATGTCTCTACCATCAGCAGCTTCAACTCAAAGTCCGCTGTTATCTGTTACGCAATACGGTGCTTCATCACCACATCCACCACCGCAGGACCTCTGTTCCTTCAAAACTGTCTTAACCCTGCTGTAGTGCAGACGTGCTTAAACGGAGAGCTCTGATGTATGACATTCAATCATTCATTATCTTCCGCTTTAACCTCTATTAGGGTCACGGGGGCGGGGTTCCCCATGCCCATGCCCATCCAGGGGAGAGCGTTTCGGGCGCTGGGCAGATACACCCAGGACAGGACACCAATCTATCGCTGGGCACACAGTCACTCACACATACACACTATATGGGGCAATTTGGAGAACTCAATGGACTTGATCCATGTTTTTTGGACTGTGGGAGGAAACCGGAGAACCCGGAGGAAACCCACGCGGAGACGGGAAGAACATGCAAACTCCTCCCAGATGGGGATTCGAACCGGGAATCCCTAGCGCTCAGAGGAGAACATGCCAACCACTAAGCCACCATGCCGCCCTAATGTACGACAGCGTACCTTTATTGTCATTGCACAGTGTCAGTCAAAAGTTTGGACACGCCCCCTTCTGGCTGTCTATTGTTTTTGTGTTTGTTTTTGTTAGTCCCCTGTCGGTTCTCTGTTCTCCATTGGTCAGGACCATCACAGAACGGGGATCATGTGGATTGTGAGTTCTAATGCGGTGAGGTTTTTTTTTTTCATTGCCGCTGTAGTTTCATTAACACACCTCAGTAAAACTGCTGGGATAGGACTAATGAACCAAGCAAATTATACCTGCTCTGTGGTGGTGCTACTGACCATTAGAGAACAGAGTACACAGTATGTACTGTAGAATCCAGACGTTTTTAATGTCCACTGACACCCTAAAGGTAATGCATGGGGTCCTTTTAGTAACTAATATAATTTTAAGTCTGAATAATAAATAAACTACAGTTATAAACACTCACTGGACACTTTAATTAAAGACTTCCATCAATAAAGCAGCTGAGGAGGTGTATATAACAGCCAATCAATCATTCATTCATTTTCTTCTGCTTTATCCTCTAAAGGGGTCGCGGGGGGTTCCCCATACCCATCCAGGGAAGAACGTTTCGGGCGCTGGGCAGATAGACCCAGGACAGGGTGCCAATCCGTCGTTGGGCACACACTCACTCACACAGACACACTCTATATGGGGCAATTTGGAGCATTCAATTGACTTGATCCATGTTTTTAGACTGTGGGAGGAAACCAGAGAACCCGGAGGAAACCCACGCGGACACGAAGAGAACATGCAAACTCCACCCAGATTCGACCCAGACCCAGACACCGGGGATTCGAACCGGGAATCCCTAGTGCTGAGAGGAGAACGTGCTAACCACTAAGCCTTAATCAGCCAATCACATGGCGGCAGATTAGTTTGTTTAGACATATAGGCCTGGTTGAGGTAACCTGCTGGAGTTTTAAACAGACAGCCCAGACCCCCCGTAACTGTTTCCCCTCCGTTGGTCTTTAGAGTTCGGTTCGGTTTTGGGTTCCGTTGTGGTGGAACAGGAATGCAGCCGGCACTCTGTTGCACCCTCCCGCTGGTCAAGAGGATGCGGTTTAAGTAATTAGATCACAATGTGCCTTGAGGACCCTTATAACCTTGTTTACTCAGTTTTTTTACACTTGATCCCTTTTGATCGGATCACTTCAAAATCATATAAACAATGTCAGCAGTGTCTCCCCCCTGAGCCCAGAGGCAGCCATCACGCCCGTCTCCTCAATGCAAGCACTGTCCTTAAAATACTGAAGGGCTGTTTTAAATAAATTGATTTCTCTGTGTGTGTACGTAGGTTACACATACAGTAACTCTTCTTTCTTTCTTTTTTTTGTTGGGGCTTTTTTATTAGAATAGTTGGTTTTAGTCCTGTACTGGAGTTGGCTCTGGATTGATTCCTTAAACTTACTTGCTTTTAAAGAACATGTTAATGTTCACAGTCACACGTCAAGAAAAATATGCACTAAAATCATTAATGCACTGAGGTACAAGAGGGGCAGAATTATTGCAAATAAATCACAGTAAAGGGGTATTAGGCCTGATGCATAGCGGAGTGCAGTTATACCGCCATCTTGTGATTTATTCACAATAATACATAACCTCGAGTGTCTTATTGTTTTTATAAGTTGCTTACAAACACACTATAATAAAAAAACAAGGTTTGATTCATAAGTGTGTTTATTAAAAACAAAATCATCAATAATCTGGTCTTCTGCGATGTAATCTAGTCTAATACCGATCACTGAGTAACAGGATTCCGGTTTCTCTAACAATCAAAAACTGCCGTCTAGTGGCCACATTACAGAACACAATCTATAAACAGCCGTAACGGGTAGAGTGCTGATCGGGAATCGGCTCACTGTTTATATTCCATCCATCCAGTATCTTCCACTTTATCCTATAGTAGGGTCGCGGGGGGGTTCCCCATGCCCATCCAGGGGAGAACGTTTCGGGCGCTGGGCAGATACACCCAGGACAGGGCGCCAATCTATCACTGGGCACACACTCACTCACACACACACTCTATATGGGGCAATTTGGAGAACTCAGTTGACCTTGATCCACGTTTTTGGACTGTGGGAGAAAAACCCGGAGGAAACCCACGCGGACACGGGGAGAACATGGAAACTCCACCCAGATTGGGATTCGATCCGGGAGTGCTAAACACTAAGCCACTGTGCCGCCCACTGTTTATATTGATCTGTATTTTATGATTTTATATCACGCATCGTTATTGTTAATAATGTAACAGCTGGACCAACAGCTCAGCCAATCAGATTTATTTTTAGAACCCTTGTACCGTGTTGGTGTAAAAGACATCATCAGCACTTATGACAGTGCCGTGGCTTTTCGAATCGCTCGCAGCTTTGTTCATGGCAGGGTGTCTATATTAAATAGGTGCTATGCTGTAACAGGGAGCATGCAGACCGCTGCCTGAAGCCCCTCATTGTGTGGCTGCTCCATCACAATGGGCCTCTTAAGGCTGTATGAGATTTACGATGTGTGACGAGTCTCATAGCCTCTGCTTTTTTTCCCTGACAGCTTGATTGATCGAAGAGGTCTCGTCCTGCCAGATACGCCGCAGCCTGCACCCCCTACCAATGGTTTCACCATGTACGGTGCCACTATGTCCCAGAGCCGCATGGTAAGCTGGAGAAGTCCTTATGTTTCACACTCAGTGTTCTACGCACAACAGGCTACTTTTTTACTTTATTTTCAATACGCCACTTATTGTCCCTTTTACAGACCTTAAAGATGGGGTGGTAGGTGGATGAGGTGAAGCACCACGTCACTAAAGCGCGGGGAGCGAGCTGGGTGGTGTGTCTTAGGAAAATAGAAGGGGAAGTTGTAGGCAGGGGCAGTTGTAGCCTTTTGATTAAGTTACCTCCTTGTGACCTGAAGGTCCTCCGTCGAATCCAGGTCCCACCAGGTACTATGGCTGAAGTGACCTGCGGCAAGGCACCTACCCCAACTGCTCCCTGGGTGTAGGCAACTACTGAAAGCCAGCAAGTTTTCCTTGGGTCAGAATTTGTCATTGTCTGTTGGCTGTGTTTACACCACCATGCTGAAGTAACTCAATGCAGCGTTTTTATTGGCAGTGTAAACATGCATATCAGGTTCGAGTCCATTCCTGGGCATTTCACCCGTCTCTTTACCTTTCCTCACTCGGATACGGAATTATTTGTGGCCGAGTGACTTTTCCATATTTGCTCGGTGCTCAACCTCCCGTACTCGCTCACATCTGGGTGCAGTGTCTGGCTTTTTTTTTTTTTTTTTTCCCCATCTTGACTTGATCACGTCCAGCTGACGCACAGATTACCATCCACCATAACAAAATGCATCATGTACTCAAATTCCTGTATCCTCCCCCAATGAGTACGGCTTGTTTTGTTGAGAGTGAAGCCATTGTGTCAGTGTGCAATGCCTGCAGTTTTCACGGACGGACCCGTGTACTCGGACACGGCTGACGTCTGGAGAGGCTGTGTGTTTCCTGTGATTTCCATCGCCGACATGACGATACACCAGAAATGTACCTGATATTGAGATGGCCACACCCATCAGGGAGATGTATTCACACAAAGCGTAGCTATTTAATTGTTCTCCCCTGGATGGGCATGGGGAAACCCCCCCCCCCCCTCCATAATGAATGGATGGATAGATGGATTGATTCTCAGGAAATGTAATCAGATGGCTGTTTACTTGTTCAAAGTTGCCCATATTTACAGTGTTTATATATATATATATATATATATACACACACACACACACACACACACATACATGCTTACTCTTCGGGAGGTTTATATACTCTACAGCCGCCAATATCCAAATCGCAGGGCTTTATTTTAGCCATTTTCAGCGAGCCGGCAACCAGACACCCTGTAGCTACATTCGGGGCATGTCCGTGTGTCATTGCAATCGTGATGCCGCGATCCATAGATGTGTTTCGGCCATGACGTGCAATAAACCAATCAGCTCGTCACTTCCCTTAGACTCTGACGCCGTGGTACGAACGGTGACATGTCAATTAATCACAAGCCCAAGCCAATGAATAAACACGTTTTAATCCCCTGGAACTAAGACAGACCTGCATGAAGAGGGTGCCATGCCTGTTTTGTCTCCACACGCAGTGCTGATGATTAATAAAATAAAAAGAACCAAATGTTTTAGGGCTCAGTGTTAGTGTCAGGAAATTATATAATAAATAATAAATGATCTGGTAAACTGAGCTGAATTCGTGTCCAAATCCAGAGAAAATGCAGTTTCTTGGGATTTACAGGATAATATTTTAAATATATATATGATATAGATGTTGGTCGGCACGGTGGCTTAGTGGTTTAGCACATTCGCCTCTCAGCACTAGGGATTCCTGGTTCGAATCCCCAATGTGGGTGGAGTTTCCATGTTCTCCCCGTGTCTGCGTGGGTTTCCTCCGGGTTCTCCGGTTTCCTCCCACAGTCCAAAAACATGGATCAAGTTAATTGAATTATTAAAATTGCCCCATATAGAGTGTGTCTGTGTGAGTGAGTGTGTGCCCAGTGATGGATTGGCGCCCTGTCCTGGGTCTATCTGTCCAGCGCCCGAGACGTTCTCCCCTGGATGGGCATGGGGAACCCCACCGCGACCCTAATAGAGGATAAGCGGGAGATAATGAATGAATGAATGAATGATAGATATTTTTTTTTTTTTAAATCATCTATGTCAGTCACGTGTTAAGTCCGCTGTGCAGGTGATGCAGTTACTGAGTGTTATGGTTACCGATTATAAACTGTCTTGGCCGATGTGCTGGAGATATTTTGCTGTCTCATCATCAGTCGACACAATAGCTGATCTGTTCTGAATAGGTTCTCTCTTGTCTAGTGCCCTAGATTCGGTACCAAATGTGACACATCATGTGGAATGCATCGTGCATCCGAACAAGCTGCCTTTCAGTGAAGTGCTGCGTGCAGACGTTCCTGAGTGCACATTTCCACAAGTTCAGCAGTAGCTGAAGGAAAATGTTAACGGCTCATCAGTGTGGAGCTGCGCCGTCAGAGCGACATTCACTGGAACACAAAAAGTGGAGGGGCATGAACACATTACACCTACCGAAGCTTGGCATCTTATTCTACAATGGATCCCCATCGCAGCAGCGTCCACGGTTCTGGCTGTGGGACGTTTTGTCCATTTATCTAGAAATGTGACTCTGGGATCAGGTTCTCCCAAACATCTAAACCCCAATGGTGTTTAATAAGGGAGGGTGATGTGAGTGATGGTGTCTTTGGGTGCGAATGTTTGGGGTAATGTCTCCGGGTGTAAGTGTTTGGGGGCATGGCTTTTGGGTGCGAAACGTTTGGGGGCGTGCCTTCAGGATCATGTCTAGGTGCGAGTGTTTGGGGTCATGTCCTTGAGTGCGAGTGTTGGAGGGGTGTGTCTTTTAGGTGCAAATGTTTGGGCCCTTTGGGTCAAGTCTAGGTGTGAGTGTTTGGGGTGTGTCTCAAGGGTCATGTTTAGGGGCGTGTTTGTGTGTTCACTGTCATGGCTTTGGGTGCGAATGTTTTGGGATGTGTCTTTTGGGTCATCTTTTTGGAGGTGGGCTTTTTGGGTCAAGTCTAGGTGTAAGTGTTTGGGGTGTGTTTTAAGGGTCATGTTTAGGGGAGTGTTTGTGTTCAGCGTCATGTCTTTGGGTGCGAATGTTTGGGTGTGTGGTTTGGGTCAATTCTGGGTGTATTTGGGGTGTGCCTTAAGGGTCATGTTTAGGGGTGTGTTTGTGTGTTCACTGTCATGGCTTTGGGTGCAAATGTTTGGCGGGGTGTCTTGAGTCAAGTCTGGGTGTGTTTAGGGGTGTGGTTGTGTTCAGGATTATGTCTTTGGGTGCGAATGTTTGGGGGGGGCGTGTCTTTTGGGTCAAGTCTAGGTGTGAGTGTTTGGGATGTGCCTTAAGGGTCATGTTTAGGGGCGTGTTTGTGTGTTCAGGGTCATGGCTTTGGGTGTGAATGTTTGGGGGCATGTCTTTTGGGTCAAGTCTAGGTGTAAGTGTTTGGGTGTGTTTAGGGGCGTGTTTATGTGTTTAGTGTCATGTCTATGGTTGTGAGCGTTTGGGGGCATGTCTTTTGGGTGAAGTCTGGGTGTGAGTGTTTGGGGTGTGTCTTAAGGGTTATGTTTAGGGGCGTGTTTTTGTGTTCAGGGTCATGTCTTTGGGTGCGAATGTTTGGGGGCATGTCTTTTGGGTCAAGTCTGGGTTAGGGGTGTGTTTAGGGTCATGTTTAGAGGCATGTTTGTGTGTTCAGGGTCATGGGTGTGAGTTTTGGTGTGTGTGTTGTGGGTTGTGAGCGTTTGGGGGTGGGTCTTTTGGGTCAAGTCCGGGTGTGAGTGTTAGGGGTGTGTCTTCAGGGTGATGTTTAGGGGCGTGTTTGTGTGTTCAGGGTCATGGCTTTGGGTGTGTGTGTGTTTGGGTCATGTCTTTGGTGGCAAATGTTTGGAGGTCTTTTGGGTCATCTTTTTGGGGGCGGGTCTTAATGCGAACTAAATAACCGTTTTGTTTTTTAAATACACACTTGATCGTATACATCTGAACCATAGTGTCCTTGGTTCTCACTCCCTGGCTGCCTCCCTGAGCCTCGGTCCTCACAAGGTTCCTTGTGAAGAACCAAATACTTGTTCTTTAGGGATTCAGGTGTAGATCACAGTGAAGCTGCTCTGAGACCGCTCTTTGTACTATGTGTGAAAAACACTTTATATAAGTAAACTTAATGGAATCATGCATTTGTGCAGGTATGGGGGCCTTCCCCAAACTGTTTAATAAAGGGTCTCTTCTCCTTCAGTGTAAGAACATTCCTTTATTGTTGCAGGCCACCACCCCGCTGCTGCAGAGCGACGCGCCGACAGTGCCCACCGACGACGTACTGGTGCCAAGCAGGACCGTGGGCACGCCGTGTGGGCGACTCTCTCTGGGCCCGCCCACCCCACCCACCTCCACCCAGAGCCTGAGCGGCGAAAATGAGAGCTTAAGTCCGGATGCATCCGAAGCGCAGTACAGCTTCCTGACGCCGGACAACGCCCCCTCACCTCCTGGCATGCTGCCCATCACAGACCACACCCAAACCGCGCCCTTCTGCGACCCCTCCAGTCAGGACTCTCTGCACGAGGACTCGGTCCGCGGCTTGGTGAAGCTCAGCTCGGTTTAGACTCGTGGGTTTGGTTCTCTCTCATACGCACACACACCGTGCGACGAAACCGACGTGGACTACGGCGTCTGGAGGACTGCGTCCAGATCGGTCCTCCTTGGTCTCCCGATGCATGTCCTCCCAGTGCTGCTATATGAATAAGCTATAACGAGCTGCTGGTTTATGGACGAGTTCCGGTTCTGCTGGGGGAGCCGGTTCTCGGCGTGCTGGGACTCACCTTTTTGGACTTTCTCTCTGCCTCGTCCTGAGAGTTTGCCGACGGCGAACGCCGTCCCGCCATCATGCCATTGTTTTTCCGGTTTGATGATGTGCCATAATTGTGCTGGAGCGTTCCTGTGGATCTGTCTCGCCGTCCTCAGAGTGGGAACCGCGCGGAACACTGTTCCCGCAGCCCTGAGACGGAACCGCGTGGTGTTTATATGCTGCACCTGTCCTGCCTGCAGTGGTATTTGTGATTACCGGTGGTGGAAAGCCATCATGACCTACAGTACTGTGTTCACCAACAATACACTGCCCAATAAAATCTGATTCATATCAACGCCCTCTGCCTGCGCGGCCGTTCCACTCGCCACTGCACCCTCACACACCCTCACACACAGCAACGCTTCCAGAAAGCACAAGATGTGTGTTTTCATGTGCAGGGATGTGACCATCCAAATCTTTGGATGTGTGTAAGGATAGTGTGAGTCTTTGGGTTGTGTGTATATGTTTGTGAGTTTATATGTGAGTATTTGGGTTGTATGTATATCTGTGTGTGTGCGACAGTGCGAGTCTTTGTGTGTCTATTTTTGTGCATGTTTTTTGTGGGTTGTATGTATATCTTTGGGTGTGTAAGTCTTTGTGTGTATATGTGCATGTGTTTGGATTGTGTGTATATCTTTGTGTGTGCATCTTGCTGGGTGTATGTGACTGCAAGTTTTTTGGGTTGTGTGTATATCCTTGACTTTTTATGTGATTGTGAGTCTTTGGGTTGTATGTATATCTTTGTGTGTGCATCTTTCTGTGTGTGTGTGACCGTGCTAGTCTTTGTGTGTATATTTATGTGCATGTAAGTGACTGTGTGAGTTTTTGGGTTGTGTGTATATCTTTGTGTGTGTATGTGACTGAGTGAGTGTTTGGGTTGTGTGTATATCTTTGTGTGTGTATATGACTGTGTGAGTTTTTGGGTTGTGTGTGTATCTGTGTGTGTATGTGACTGTCAGTTTTTGGGTTGTGTGTATAACTTTGTGTGTGTATGTGACTGTGAGTTTTTGGGTTGTGTGTATGTCTTTGTGTGTGCGTATTTGTGTGTGTATATTTGCGAATGTAAGTAACGGTGTGAGTCTTTGTATATCTGTGTGTGTGCATGTTTGTATATTTATGTGCATGTAAGTAAAAGTGTGAGTCTTTCTGTTTTGTGTGTGTGTGTGTATATATCTTTGTGCGTGTATGTGACTGTGTGAGTCTTTACACACACACAAAAGATGTGTGTATGTGGCTGTGTGAGTCTTTGGGTTGTGTGTGTATCTTTGTGTGTCTTTTTGTTTGTGTGTGTAAAATGAATCTTTGGGTTGTGTGTGTGTGTGTGTGTGTGCATCTCTGTGTGTATATTTCTGTGCAAGTGATGGCGCGAGTCTTTAGGTTATTTATGTGTGTGTGTGTGTGTGTGTGTGTGTGTGTGTGTGTGTTATCTACTTGCACATCCCTGTACTTGTTTGGGTGTGTCTTTAGAAGTGTGTGTCTTCGGAAGTGTGTGTGTGTCTTGTTTGCTGAACTGACTGCAGCTCCGTTTCCTCTGTGACGTCAGTGTTGTTGCAGGTTGTTCTTACAGAACACACACACACACACACACACACACACACACACACACACACACACACGCTGCGTTCTTAAAAAGGTGTGTTAGGAATCTTAAAGTGATTCTCAAATTCCCAACATTCTCTAAACTCAACGATGAACGGATTCCGTTTTTTATTTTTCTTTATTGTTGATCCAGAACTTTCAGGATTAAGGCCGAATAACACGTTTAAAAATAAAAACAATAATAATAATCAATTATAATAATAATATATAAACACAAAGAACCCTTATCCATTATGCTTAACAAATAACGGCACGGTGGCTTAGTGGTTAGCACGTTCGCCTCTCAGCACTAGGGATTCCCGGTTCGAATCCCCATCTGGGTGGAGTTTCCATGTTCTCCCAGTGTCTGCGTGGGTTTCCTCCGGGTTCTCCGGTTTCCTCCCACAGTCCAAAAACATGGATTAAGTTAATTGCGTTCTCAAAATTGCCCCGTTTAGAGTGTGTCTGTGTGAGTGAGTGTGTGTCCAGTGATGGATTGGCGCCCTGTCCTGGGTCTATCTGCCCAGCGCCCGAGATGTTCTCCCCTGGATGGGCATGGGGAACCCCACCGTGACCCTAATAGAGGATAAGCGGAAGATGATGATGATGATGAAATAAAACCTGATTGGGCTCCACACCTCTTACTGACATCAGCCCTTGAACAGAAGTGCACTCGGTGGCCTCGTCTGATTCTAAATCCGTCCCCTATATTCAAATTCTATATTTAAACTATATAAACTATACTTTCTATTAATCCACGTGTCATTAAACGAACCCATCAGTGTCACTTTCTAAAACCCTGGGACTGTGTTTTTGTCATGTGGAAGAGTGTGCTGCCTCCAGCTGGTGGACGTCTGTACTGCAGCACAACTAGGCACACCAAAAACAAACATGATGAAGACAGTTTGTGATGCTTAATAACTCAGACTCTGTAGAAACAGCAAACTTGAGTTTTATGCGAAACATCGAGGTTCATATAAAGATTGAAATCTAATAGTGGGCGTAAATTTGATGTGTTTGCAGATACAGTGGGATGAATTGAGTAACTGAGACGCTACTCCGTCACATGCATTGCAGTTGCACGGTCAGCACGCTGGGCCTGCAGTTACACTGATAACAAAGCAGAACTCGGTTCACCGTTGTGCTTTATTACTCAAATATAAATGCCTTGTACATGAAAGTTGTACTATTTAAAAACGATTTTGAGTTTACAGCGTCGTGGGATTATCGCAGAACTGCACAACTCAGGAACATCTCAGCTGCTGTTGGTTTATAGATTTATGGAATTCTGCTGTTCACTGTTCAGTCAGGCAGTCTGTATGCACTCTGTAAAGTGCTGCTGCACACACACACACACACACACACACACACACGCACACACCGTCAGAACCGATTCTGGATCTGTAGTTAATTAGAGCTGTTCATCATGAAGCCATGAAATTGAAGAAAATAAAATGAAGTATGAACATAAAGGGCCAGAGATGTTTTTTTTTTATTACAGAACCAAGAATTTTGTTTATTACTTTTGCTGTAGCTGACACTATAGGGCCAAAAGTATGTGGACACCCACCATCACACAGAGAGTAATAAAAGGTGGAATGTAAACGTTATTTGAGAGAAATAATATTTCTTTTCCCAACATCGTAGAACTTTGGTTTGATTCCGGAATACTGGGAAAAAAAAGTTTTAATTTTATCTGATGTATATGTTGACACACACACACACACACACACACGTTAATAATCTGGGTATGATATTTACATTTACATTTACATTTGGTCATTTAGCAGACGCTTTTATCCAAAGCGACTTTCAAGGTGAACACAGGGTTCATCACAACATCCCTGGAGCAATCAGGGTTAAGGGTCTTGCTCAAGGACCCACATTGGTAACTTCAGTGGACCTGGGATTTGAACCCCCAACCTTCAGCTTCATAGTCCAACACCCCAACCACTGAGCTACCACTCCCTACAGTGGTGATATAACAGCATTTCCAACAAAATTGCACTTCCTTACCAAGTGTCCTACATTTGACACGTTTGACAAATTGAACCCTGTAACAACACAATGCAGTGCATGCTGGGAGTTGTAGTGCAGCAACATGTTAACCAGGCTGATAGTATGTAAAAAGAAAAACTGTGTTGATGGTGTTGTGCTTTTTTTTCTCTTTTCTGTCGCAGAGGCTTCATGATCACATCCGTAGTTCTTAACGGAACCGACGTGAATGAGAACCCACTCCACTTGACCTGCCACAAAACTGGAAAAAGTCTCTTCCTAAAAGTTTTTTAAGCTTTATTAACATATTTATATATATATACACACACATTTCAACATTCAACACTTTACAACCTTAAACGTTTGAACACGCCCCCTTCTTACTCCATCATCTATGTCCTCCTCTTATCATATAGTTGGACTTTGTAGTTGTACAATTCCAGACTGTAGTCCATCATTGTTCTTTGTTGTTGTTCGCCCCCTGTTGGTTCTCAGGAGCATCACAGAACAGGTATCATTTGGGTGGTGGATTGTTTATGGTCAGTTCTGCAGTGACACTGATGTGGGGGGGGGGGGGGTTAGTGCAGAAGTGCTGCTGGAGTTTCATTTAAACACCTCAGTGACACTGCTGGGATAGGACTAATGCTCCCACCCAATAACCCCTGCTCTGTGGGGTACTATTGAGGTTCTGAACATTAGAGCAGAGAGTATACAGTATGTACCATAGTCCACAAACAGGTGGACTACAGAATGTAATTGTAGAACTACAAAGTCCAAGTGGAAATGAGAACATGGACAATGAGTGACGCAAAAAAGGGTGCATCGTTCTCCTCTAAGCACTAGGGATCCCCATCTGGGTGGAGTTTCCATGTTTTCCCCGTGTCCACGTGGGTTTCCTCCGGGTTCTCCAGTTTCCTCCCACAGTCCAAAAACATGGATGAAGTCAATTGAGTTCTCCAAATTGCCCCATATAGAGTGTGTCTGTGAGTGAGTGAGTGTCCAGTGATGGATTGGCGCCCTGTCCTGGGTCTATCTGCCCAGCGCCCGAAACGTTCTCCCCTGGATGGGCATGGGAAACCCCCCCCGCGACCCTTATAGAGGATAAAGCGGGAGATGATGAATGAATGAAAAAAGGGTGCACGTCCAAACTTTTGACCGATACTGTACTTTTGACCATATAGTGGAACTGGAACCCTGATAGTTAGGTTGTCGCTTCAGTGTCGGCAGATTAAAGTATTTACTAAACGACATGTCTGTTCTTGTAACTGCATGTGACGTTACGTCCTCACTGTAGCGCCGCTGAGGGAGACGTCCAGACGTGATGCATTGTGGGAATCAGTCTCAGGTGTCCGATGCACTTTCTGGAGCGTAAAGGAAGCAGGAGATACGGACCGGATTCTCAGGTTTAGTGGACGTGACGATGAGCGCACCCCGGTTCCGATCACCAGAACTTTACGTCTTCTAGTTCCAGATCTCCGAGCACCTCCAGGTGAGTGATGGAGCGCAGGTCCTGCACTCTGTGTCTGTAATCCAGCAGATGAGCCCCGTTCACCGCCAGTTTGAACTGATGAGACTGGACCAGGATGATCAGCTTAATAATGATAATGAAAACACAGGACAGTTAGATCACCTAGCTCTACTTGTACAGTGGTTTACATCAGCGTCATGGGTGAACATGTTAAACCTCCAACAAGCTTAGATACAAACCTTCCACTTATAAATTCTAATACCTTATTATTGAACTTTATCATAAGTAACACCACCCTGTCTATTTTACATGAACATTAGAGAACAAAACAAATGGAGACTAACAAAATGAGTAAAGAAACATTCATTCATTATCTTCCGCTTTATCCTATATTAGGGAGGGTTCCCCATGCCCATCCAGGGGAGAACGTTTCGGGCGCTGGGCAGATACACCCAGGACAGGGCGCCAATCTATCGCTGGGCACACACTCACAGACACACTCTATATGGGGCAAATTTGGAGAACCCAATTGACCTTGATCCATGTTTGTGGACTGTGGGAGGAAACCGGAGAACCCGGAGGAAACCCACGCCGATACGGGGAGGACATGGAAACTCCACGAGTAGAGAAACGGTTGGAATACATATTAAAATTGCAGAACCACGTATTGCACCTTAAAATTAATAAATTGGACAACAGCTGTGAAAACACGCAAACAGGTATGTATGTATATACACACCGTCTGGCCACACCCTCTTGTATTTGGTTCGACCGCTTTGGGTTTGACTACATCACCCACTCTTTATGACATCATCTCCACAAGCTTCTATAATGTCACAATATTTATCCAAGATCTTTTATTAATGATGGAGATGTGGAGCTTTCTCCAGCACATCCCAAAAATCCCAAAGGGGTTTAGGTCTAAACTCTGGGGTAGACCATCCATGTGTGAGAATGAGGTCTCATGCTTTTTTGATGAATCCTGACATCATCATCTTGGAACATGTCTGTGTCGTCATAGAAGAACAGATCTATTGATGGAAGAACCTGATGGTTTAGTAGATTCAGGTCAGCTGACCTCATAACTTTGGACACATAACATGGCTGAACCCAGACATGACCCCAGATCAGAGTAATAATCACCTCTTATTTTACGTGTATGAATAATATATATAGGCGGCACAGTGGCTTAGTGGTTTAGCATGTTCTCCTCTCATCGCTAGGGATTCCCGGTTCAAATTCCCATCTGGGTGGAGTTTCCATGTTCTCCCCGTGTCCGTGTGGGTTTCCTCCGGGTTCTCCAGTTTCCTCCCACAGTCCAAAAACATAGATCAAGTCAAATGAGTTCTCCAAATTGCCCCATATAGAGTGTGTCTGTCTGTGTGTGAGTGAATGAGTGTGTGCCCAGCAATGGATTGGCGCCCTGTCCTGGGTGTATCTGCCCAGCGCCTGAAATGTTCTCCCCTGGATGGGAATAGGAAACCCCACCGCGACCCTAATAGAGAATAAAGCGGAAGATAATGAATGAATGAAAGATATATATATATATATATATTTACATACATAGACATATATAATTAAAACAGTGCAGGAACCAAAATCTGTTCACACTCTCACAATGTGAGAAACCTCATGTAATAGAGGGACTGCAAGCTGCTTCTCAAAACTCATTAAGTGAAATGAAAATCATGTTGCATGGTTAAAAATATGGTTAGTTTATGGTTAAGGTAAAGTTATGGTTAATGTCAGGGTAGTAGTATTAGAATAAATCTCTACAAAAGGAACAAAAGTCAATGTAAAGTCCCCACAATGCATAAAAACAAGCGTGTGTGTGTGTGTGTGTGTGTGTGTCCATTTTTCAACATTTCATTCATTATTAAAACTATTTCGTTTTTGATTTTAAGCTCTTTTCCAGACCAGTTTTGTGCGTTTGATTGTATTTTTTAAAACTGTTTCCAGATACAGTTCATTTATAGAACTGGATGGAACTCTTTCTGTATTTTGGTTTTATGGTGCTTTTTTTTTTTTTAAATGAAGTTTTTTTTTTTTTTTTGTACATTGTACATTTAGCAGACGCTTTTTGAGAACATTACAAGTCAGGAGTTATGGAGAAAACCAACAACACTGTAAAATCATCAAACCTGATTGTTATTTGATGCTGCGCCCACCCCCCCCCCCTTTTTTTTTTTTTTTTTTTTAAAGGAACAAGCTTTTTTCCTCACCTCAAAGTATTTTCCGGCTGTGAATGGGAAGCAGGGCAGCTCGAGCTCCTCCGGTCCCCATGACCCGTTAATGAAGGAGTTGCGCGTCAGCATGGCTGATTTGATTCGAGCGTTCAGGTGCAGTGCAATGATTTCTGACTGACTGCATCTCAGGTTCAGTGAAAAACTACAGAACACATCATAAACATAGAAAGGCTTTTAAAACGACCCGGGATTCGAACCTCAAACCTTTACATTGATAGCCCCACCCCCGACCACTGAGCAACCACAACTCCCAACTACAGGTGCAGTTATCACAATCAACCTTTCAATTATTTTAACACCTCTAGTCTGCCCACTTTCACCTGAGAAACATTTATTGGCTCCGTCCATTCCTCAGTCAGTCCAGCACAGCTATCCTAGTCCATGCATTGCCAACATTCAGACTAGATTACTGTAATCCTATTCTTTTCGCCTTACCCCAGAAACTTTAGCACAAACTCCAGTTGGTTCAAAATTCTGCCGCAAGAATCATCTCCAGGTCTTCATCAATAGAACACATCACCCCAGTTCTCAAAGAGCTCCACTGACTCCCTGTCAACTACCGAATCAAGTTTAAAATATTACTAGTGACTTTCAGAGCCTTACATGGTCTCGCCCCGTCATATATTTCTGATTTAATTACACCATACCGTCCTGCTCGTACCCTCCGATCCTCTTCAGCCGGTCCGCCTGTCCACTATGGGGGCAAGAGCATTTAGCCACTCTGCTCCATCTCTCTGGAACGACCTTCCTATCCAAATTTGCAACATTGACCGTCTATCAAGCTTTAAATTCCGGCTCAAAACCCACCTCTTTACAAAACCCACCTCTTTACAAAACCCACCTCTTTACATTCGCATAATCCAAATTTTCACTGCACATTTTTCTGTTCATTATTTTATGCGATAGTGAATAAATGTATTTAAATCTGTTTGTCTGATTTTATTTTATTTTATCTCCTTTTATATTGTGTCCTTTAAGGTGTCCTTGAGTGCCCTGAAAGGTGCCATTTATAAATAAAATGATTTATTATTATTATTATTATCATTATTAAAGTAATAAATGAGAAGTCCTGACTTGGTCTTGACTTACCTGTGTGGAAACAAACTGACGTGAGCTTTGATTGTGATGTGCTTTCCTGGACTGAGGCCTTTTAGTATACAGCCCCCGTACGGTATACTCTTACAAAAATAAATAAAAAACAATATTTATAAACAAATTACAGAACATTAGTGAGACCTGCACTGATGTAAATATCAGACACAGTGGCTCGGATTAAAAAGCCGAGCGAGGGAACTGGAAGGATTGGAGATGAAGATGTTGTGATCCTCAGTGGGAGTATGGAAAATGAAGATAATTAGTGAGTTTATTAGCAGGACGGGGTAGGTAGTAAGCTTTGGTGAAACTGAGTTGGTTTGGAACCATACAGAGGGGGAATGGGGGTTAGTTTAGCTAAAGGAGGCTGAGGATGGAGCCACCAGGCAGCAGCAGGAGTCTGAATGTGGTGAGGAGGACATGCAGGTGGTTGAGAGGACAGAGCTGGACACTCGGGACAGGGTGAGACACGGTGAATGTGAATGTTTTTAAAACATTGTCATAGTGTTACACATGGCATAAACTTTGAACTCACCAGATCTGCTGATTTTGAATAGACGGCCTGTGGAAATAAGATTTATAATGTTGTATCTACATCCTCTTTATTACGGTCCTCAGATAACAAACCGATGAGGGCACAGGACTACATACCGAGTTTGGGACGAAGGCAACGGTGTGAATTTGAACTCGTCCTGATATGGAGAGCGAGTCGATCCGGTGCAGTGGGATCCTGTGCTGATACTTCAGTACATGAGTGCCATTTACAGCCACCTGCAGAAATGAAGGAACAATCCACCAACCAGAACATTTTCTTTTATTTCTTACCTAAATTCAATCATTCATTCATTTTCTTCCGCTTAAATCTCTACTACGGTCATGGAAAGGTTCCCCAAGCCCACCCAGGGGAGAACATTTTGGGCGCTGGGCATATACACCAAGGACAGGTCGCCTATATATATATACACACGATAAAAATCTCATTTTTTATTTACATTTATTTACAGAAGGGCGGCATGGTGGCTTAGTGGTTAGCATGTTCTCCTCTCAGTGCTAGGGATTCCCGGTTCGAATCCCCATCTGGGTGGAGTTTCCACGTTCTCCCCGTGTCCACGTGGGTTTCCGCCGGGTTCTCCGGTTTCCTCCCACAGTCCAAAAACATGGATCAAGTCAATTGAGTTTTCCAAATTGCCCCATATAGTGTGTCTGTCTGTGTGTGAGTGAGTGAGTGTGTGCCCAGCGATGGATTGGCATCCTGTCCTGGGGGTATCTGCCCAGCGCCCGAAACGTTCTCCCCTGGTAGGGCATGGGGAACCCCACCGCGACCCTAATATAGGATAAAGCGGAAGATAATGAATGAATGAATGATATATATATATATATATTTACATACATACACATACATAATGAAAACATGGATCAAGTCAATTGAGTTCTCAAAATTGCCCCATATAGTGTGTTTGTGTGCATGTCTGTGTGTGTGAGTGTGTGCCCAGCAATAGGTTGCCCATCGCCCGAAACGTTCTGCCCTGAATGGGCATGGGGAACCCCCCCACGACCCTAATAGAGGATAAAGCAGAAGATAATGAATGAATAAATGAGTTATTTACAGTCCTACAGTAGAGGACTAAAAAGAATCATTGCACATATGGTATCTCATTAAGCAGCAGACAGTTTACAGACAGATGAATCCATGTTTTTGGACTATGGGAGGAAACCGGAGAATCCGAAGGAAACCCACATGGACACAGGGAGAACATCCACCGATTGGGATTTAAACCTGGATCCTCAGCACCGAGAGGAGAACATGCTAACCAATAAGCCACTATATTGCCCCTCACCTAAATTTCTGAACTTAAAACACAGAATTCTGTATTTTACATGAGTATACAACCAGGTTGAGTATGTACCAGGTTCTCCTGCCATCCTATAATGTTCAGATAGACTAAATGAATATGAAATTATATGCCTCTCACGCGAGACATTCTGAAGTAAGTTTAGAGGACGTGCTCGGGATGTTTAATCTCTGCTGAAGTTCTGCTGCTCTTACGTTAAACGCGTCTTCATTCACCAAGATGATGGTCTCAAATGACGCTCCTTGTCTGAAGGGCATCTGATCGAGGATCTCCTCTCTGCCCCAGTTACCTTGCTGTAGGGAATTGCAAACAATGCAGGGCGAGATCCTGAAGCGTGGGTTTAAGTGGAGGGCGATGTCGGCCCGGGGCTTCGTGCTGCTGCCGCAGGTCAGGTCGAACTGGAACCTGCAACGAAACCGGCAATCAGTGATGCAGACTCAACTCTTCACCTTAAGTATCTAATTAAAGCCTGAAATTAAATACTAACACTGATTAATACACCCGATGCAGCAAGGATGCGTGATTAATCAGCCTTAAACATTCATTCATTCATTATCTTCCGCTTTATCCTATATTAGGGTCGTGGGGAGGGTTCCCCATGCCCATCCAGGGGAGAACGTTTCAGGCGCTGGGCAGATACACCCAGGACAGGACGGCAATCCATCCCTGGGCATACACTCACACACACAGACACACTCTATATTTGAAGAACTCAATTAACTTGATCCATGTTTTTGGACTGTAGGAGGAAACCGGAGAACCCGGAGGAAACCCACACGGACACGGGGAGAACATGGAAACTCCACCCAGATGGGGATTCGAACTGGGAATCCCTAGTGCTGAGAGGCGAACATGCCAACCACTAAGCCACCGTGCCGCCCAGCCATAAACATCTTACTTAAAATACAGTGCATTGATTATTAGACTGTATAAAGTTTTGGACCATGGTGCGTATGATGTGCACCTCAACATACTGAACCTGCTGATTCCTCATCGGTTCTTATGGCCTTGAGTGTTTCTCGCCTAAAACACCTCCATCTGCACCCCAGGGTTATTTTAACAACTGCCACAGTGACTGTAGACTCCACCAGCACACATCATTACATTGCATATAAATTTCATAAATTGTATATTAGGAGCTATCCTTATTTTTGTTAGTAATGTGTCATAATTTGGTACATAAGTTTTATTTGGCATTCACTGTCAGCTCATGGTGTGTCCTCTCAAAAATGAATCATCTTGAGGGTTTTTTAAAATTATTTAGCAGACACTTGTATCCAAAGTCGGACTACGCAAACTGCAAACCCAGATTCTGCATGGGGTAATAGCAGCGGAGTCAACCACTCCTGGTTGTAATGTGGTAAGATATGGGTCACATATTCACCAGATTAGGGCCATCGGAGTATCAGACAAAGATGCCTCACATTTGTGGTAGCACTGCCGTAAGCCTGCAAGGTTTGAACCAGACATCTTTAACTTGCATGCTGTAGGCCAGACCTATTTGAGGACCAGCAGAACCATATCCTAGTCATCATAGCATACACTGTATTAGGGTGTGGTAGCTCCGTTTTTAGGGTGTTGGACTATCAATCTGAAGGTTGTGGGTTCAAATCCCAGGTCCACTTAAAGTTACCAATGTGGGTCATTGAGCAAAACCCTCATAGCTCAAGGGATGCTGTATCAAGCCTGGGCTCACTTTGTAAGTCGCTTTGGATAGAAGCGTCTGCTAGATGATCAAATGTAAATGTAAGTGGTCTGGAATAAATATGGCACAAGATAAGATTTAGAAAATAAATAAATAAAATAAAAAAAAATTAAAAATTACCGATCAGCTTCACTGAGAACAGAACCCTGAATGACAACCATCTCTCCAGGATGAAGCCCATCTGGGATCAAACCTGTAAAAGGAACTACCTGCGAAAAAACGAAATAATCCAACAGATCAAAACAAACCCAATACATCCATCCATTATCTTCTGCTTTATCCTCTACTAGGGTCACGGGGAGAACGTTTCGGGCGCTGGGCAGATACACCCAGGACAGGGAGCCAATCTATCACTAGATACACACCAAAACAAACACATTCTATATGGGGCAATTTGGAGCATTCAATTAACCTTGATCCATCTTTTTGGACTGTGGGAGGAAACCGGAGAACCAGGAGGAAAACCCATGCGGACATGGGGAGAACATGCAAACTACACCCAGATGGGGATTCAAACTGGGAGGAGAGGAGAACATGCTAAACACTAAACCACTGTGCCACCCAGCCTTCTGACTATCTATCCATCCATTATCTTCCACTTTATCCTATATTACGGGTGCGGGGGGGGGGGGAGAGAACTTTTCGGGCGCTGGGCAGATACACCCAGGACAGGGGGGCAATCTATCGCTGGACACTCACCCAGACACACTCTCTATGGGGCAATTTGGAGAACTCAATTGACCTTGATCCATGTTTTTGGACTGTGGGAGGAAACCGGAGAACCCGGAGGAAAACCCACGGGGACACGGGGAGGACATGCAAACTCCCAATACAGATAACATTTATTATATACCATTGAAAAAGAACAAATATACTACAGGGTTAACGCTGCTCTTTATATAAACATCTGATTAATGTTATCTCACAGTTACTAACTGACCTGCCGCTTGTACATTCGTTAGTTTACATTTAATGTTGAATAAATTATAATTATGCTGTTTATTTGTAGGAAGATTACGCGGCAATGACGACACATGTTCAGCATCGCAGGACATACCGGAGAGTGGACGGAGAGCTTGGCTTTGGCGACGGACATCGAGGAAGCTTCAGAGAGACGAGCTTTGATCTTAAACGCTTTAAATCTCCAACCTTCTCAAAACGCCATTTTTGTTTATCTTTCGGGCAACAAAACGACGCATGCGCGTAGGATTCCCAGCTCGAATCGGGTTAACGGAACGGAGCCATGTAATGAATCGATTCCCAATCCCAAGAGCGACCTCTATCGTCAGTTTGTGTAATCCATCCATCCATCATCTTCCGCTTTATCCTCTATTAGGGTCGTGCGGGGGGGAGGGGGGTCCCCATGCCCTTCCAGGGGAGAACATTTCGGGCGCTGGGCAGATACACCCAGCACAGGGGGGCAATTTATCGCACACACTCACTCACACTCAATATGGGGCAATTTGGAGAATTCAATTCACCTTGATCCATGTTTTTAGACTGGGAAACCGGAGAACACGGAGGAAACCCACACAAACACGGGGAGAACATAGAAACTCTAGTGCTGAGAGGAGAACATGCTAAAGCACTAAGCCACCACGCCACCGCAGTTTGTGTGATCAGCACTTTGCGTTAACGATAATGTGATGTTCTTAATTGTAGCATACTGGTCCACTCGTTACCTCAGTCAACTGTGTAGAGTATAAATTAGACCACGCCTCCTTTTTATTCCACTTATTGTCCATGTTCTCAGTTCCATTTATAGCAAAGATGGATCTTGTAGTTCTAGAATTCCAGACTGTAGTCCATCTGTTTGTGTTCTTTAGGACTCCAATAGTACCCCCACAGAGCAGGTATTTTTTGGTGGGTGCATTAGTCCTATCCCAGCAGTATGACTGAGGTGCTTAAAGGAAACTCCAGCAGCACTGCTGCACTAAAACCCTCACCACATCAGTGTCACTGCAGAACTGACCATAAACAATCCACCACCCAAATGATACCTGTTCTGTGAGCTCCTGAGTACCAACAGGGGGCGAACAAGAACAAATAACACAGATGGACTACACTCTGTAATTGTAAAACTACAAAGTCAATATGATAAGTGGAGGAAATGGATAATTGACTATTAATGTGTGTGTGTTTTAATATTAATCATCTAATCTGATCTGTTGCTTCAAGCTGAAATGTAATATCTGGACAAAAGTATCCCATTTTCCTTATTGCATTTAAAAATACGTAAAACATAAAACTTAAAATACATAACAAAAACAAGTAATAAAGTTGCTTTGTAACCAAATTAACATTTATTCGGCTGCTCATCAGGTACTCTGTGAAAATTCACTTACAGTGCCAACAGTAAATGATTTTTACCTGGGCTTTATTCATGAATGTGATTGTCAGTTTAATTATTTGTCCATTTGAACTAATTGCATTATGAGTTTATTTAAAGTGACTCACAAAAGTCCCAACTTGATAGTTGGGGTAAAAGAGCACAGGTTTAGCACGTGCAGCACCCCTAGAGCAATTAAAGTTCAGGGCCTTGCTCATGAGCCCTCATTGGTAACTTTGGTAAAATTAGGGTTTAAAACCTAAACCGTTATATTAATAGACCAACAGTATAACCACTGAGCGAACATGTCATCTAATTATTTCTAACAATTTGGCATTTCTGTGTAAATATAGAGTTAAACACAAAGGAAAAGATGATATTATTTCTAAATAGAACTCAAGTTTTACATTAAGGTTTGGTTAAGGACAATATAATCAAACTCATAACATGCACCTCGCACCTCGACTTGCACCTAGTTGTGACATATTTAATTTCCCTCTATATAGTGTGTGTGCAAATTGTTATGGATTGGCGTCCTGTCCTGTCTTCGGTGTATATGCCCAGTCCTTCCCCGGGATATGCCTGGGAACCTCACCTCACTACAAGAATGGATGGATTGGCCTGGGTCTGTCTGCCCAGCGCCCGAGACGTTCTCCCCTGGATGGGCATGGGGAACCCCACCGCGACCCTAATAGAGGATAAAGCGGAAGATAATGAATGAATGAAAAAAGCTTATTATCACTGGAGATATGGTGCTTAAATTTGGCATGTTTTTGTAGCCAGGTCACTTTAGGACACACTAGCTTAAAAACAAAAACAACACAAAAAAAAAACCTTGTACTTTGTACTTTATCATTTAAATGTTAACAAACAGAACAAACAGACTGCAACAAGTGAAACCTGAAAAACACTTTATACGTAAACAGTGTTATCTGCTGAACAGCTCCGGCTCCTTTTGGTAAAATCTAAAACATCTTCAGTAATCTGCTTTTTTAAAAGTGGCTTCCCATGGAAGTGGCTGCGATATAAAAGCGATGCTCATTTAAAAGTTTAAAAATGTTGAGTAGTTTTCTAAATTTCCTTAGACAGGTTAAGTAACAGCTTGGTGCGGAAGTCTGTGGTGCCTGAGTCCCTAATGTTTTATCTGTCAGGCTTTTAAGGCAACAGTAAAGCATGGAGAGGGTTATATAATGAACTAAAAGATGATAATAGCAAAAGTGCTGCATAAAGTAGGAAGAAAGTAGAACGTAAATTTAAATGTTTAAAAAGCGGAGATGGTTTGAAGCGGGAGGCTCTTCACTGTTGCATTATGCAGTTTTTGTAACGACGTGGATGAAATAACAAGGAGCTTCATTCTGCCCTTTAACATACGGCTTGAAGTCACCATAAACTTTGTGCTGGCATTTCCCAAAGCAGGCGGCCTGCAGAAGCTCTTTGAAGCTTTCCAGTCGGTGTGGATAGTAAGACAAACGGAATTTGCTGCAGAACAGAAACAGACCAGTTATGACATGGATGCAAATATTAAATGTTTTACAGCCTTAGGCAAATTCTTAGATAAAGTTTAATGTAATACAAAAGATTCGGAAAAGACCTAATAATTAATAAATTTATGTGTTTATTGAAACTAGGCACTAGGAATGAGACAATTAATCGTTTTTGCAATTAATCAGTGATTAAAAACATTACAGTGTATTAAGCATACGAGCATCTCAACATCGTTATGACGACGTTCATAAAAAATATTTATTACTAAATTTTTTTTGATAACAAAATGCTCTTTTTTGTTCAAATAAAAAAATTAACAAACATAAGAACAGCACTCATTGTTACTAGTACCATCAAAATCTGTAACTGTCTCATGCCTAGTGCACAGAGAAGAAGATGTGTCGGTTGAAACAGGGCGAATATCTGTCTCAGAGCATATCATCACTATACATAACCGAGGAGATTCATGAAAAAAGGCATGACATCACTAAGTCAGGATCTCCAGCTGTGGAGTTCAGAACGTCTGCTCTACCTTGTTTCAGGTGGAGTCTGAGATTCTTTTGGCTGGGGAATCTCCAGCGAGTAGTCCAGAGTTACCATGTGTGGCTTGTTGTTCACCCACAGCACAGACGTGGAGATGTCTTGCTTCAAATCAGTCTGGGGATAAAAATGTCATTGTTAGATCAGGTGGAGATAGAGATGGAGATGGAGGTGGAGGTGGAGGTACGCTCTCCTCACATAGGAACCCAACACAACTTAACACAAAATAAAGCTTGACCATTAAAGTAATGGGACTAACAAAGTATTTCTAAAGTCCATCATTGTAATTGTAAAACTACAAAGTGCATCTAAGTGAAAGACATAAACAATGGAGCAGCAAGGGGTACGTCCTAACTTTCGACTGGCCCATTGATCAAAACATACTGTTTATTTTTCCTACAATTCTCCGGTACCTGATAGTAGATGTTCTTTCCCTGTGGCGCACAGCCGGTCTCCAGGATATGGTCATAGTTGCGGTGATCGATGATAAGGATTCCTCCAGGTTTGGCCATGCTGGCGATGTTCTGCAGAGCCAGCTTCTGATCACTCTGATCCCCTGGAAACGGTTTCATCAGTTGCATCAATCAATAACATCACGTTTCCAACTTTACCTTCATGTAACGACTGCGACGCACCTGAAGTGTGTGTTCATGATGAAATACAGACCACAGATAATGAAATATACTATGCATGCATTAAAGACATCATGGATTTGGATTGTTTGTTATTAAATATATAAGCACTTTATTAATAGTCATCACACACAGCCCAGTCAAAGAGGAGCTCATAAAACGCTCATTTTCTGTTGGGCCGCTTTTAGCTTTGATGACATCACACATTCTCTTTGGCATCATATCTTCATGCTTCTGCAGTCACAACATTTATTTTTGTCCAGAGTTGTAAGATGGTAAAGTATGCTTTTAATCCTCCATACGGCTCGGCAGACTAACCTTTAAAGTCCGGTAAATGAGCAAAGGAGTTCCCCAAACAGATCACGGCATCGAACCCGTCTCCTGGCTTTTCAAGATCATCAGGCAGCGAAAGCCAGTTTGCTTCCTCGATTACTGCAAAACATCGTGAAACACTCAATTTAGGGAACAGCTTTAGCTACAACACTCAGTTTTATCTTATTTAATCTTTTTCTTACTCCATTCATCAAACGCTTGCTCCTTTCTCCTATCCCACCTCTTCTTCAGGGCGTACTTCAGCATCTTATCGCTGGCGTCCACACTAACTACTTTGAAGCCATTCTCCAGCAGCATGACGGAATCCACACTGTAATGATCAGCAACCAAACACACTATGAGAAAACGTATTGGGACACACGTCAATTTCAATTTCGTTTACATTTAGTCATTTAGCAGACGCTTTTATCCGAAGCGACTTACAAATGAGAACATTACAAGTCAGAAGTTATGCAGAAAACCATCTATACTGTAAATTCATCAAACCTGATTGTTATTTGAAGCTGCGCCTCTCTTCACCACCCCCCTCTCCCCCACCATCCTTTTAAAAAAAAAAAAATTTCAGGTAATTGTTAAGGGCGGCACGGTGGCTTCCATGTTCTCCTGGTGTCTGTGTGGGTTTCCTCCGGGTTCTCCGGTTTCCTCCCACAGTCCAAAAACATGGATCAAGTCAAATGAGTTCTCCAAATTCCCCCATATAGAGTGTGTACAGTATGTGTCTGTGTGAGTGAGTGTGTGCCCAGGTGTATCTGTCCAGCGCCCTAAACGTTCTCCCCTGGATGGGAATGGGGAACCCCCCCGCGACCCTAATAGAGGATAAAGCAGAGGATGGATGGTATTTGTTAAAAAGATGCATATTCATTCCATGTGTGTATATAATAAAGCACATCTCTCTGCATTCTGAATGATTGTATGCTTTGTGGAAACAGTTTGGGGAAGCACAACTGTGACAGTATATAAAACAAAGTCTATAAAGAAAGGGTTGTGGGTATTTGATGTGGAAGGTCCACACATCCCCGATCTCAACCTAATGAATTAGAATGGAGATTGTAAACCAGACCCTCTTATCAGTATCTGACCTCATGAACGATTGTACAAGAATTCATTCATTCATTATCTCCCGCTTTATCCTCTATTAGGGTCGCGGTGGGGTTCCCCATGCCAATCCAGGGGAGAACGTCTCGGGCGCTGGGCAGATAGACCCAGGACAGGGCGCCAATCCATCGCTGGGCACACACTCACTCACACAGACACACTCTATAGGGGGCAATTTTGAGAATTCAATTAACTTGATCCATGTTTTTGGACTGTGGGAGGAAACCAGAGAACCCGGAGGAAACCCACGCAGACACGGGAAGGACATGGAAACTCCACCCAGATGGGGATTCGAACCGGGAATCCCTAGTGCTGAGAGGCGAACGTGCTAACCACTAAGCCACCGTGCCGCCCTTGTACAAGAATGTAATGTAAAAAGCCTTCTCAATAAAAAGTAGAAGTTATAAAAGGGGAATGAAAAATTAAAACATTACAACATGGAATGCCATAAAGGTTTTCCCTATGCCTATTTATTAGATGTCACTGCACTAATCAACAGAACCCACAGCTTTCAAATGAGTTAGGAGTTGGTCTGGTACAGATGATCAGCTGTACATTATGAAGATAGATGGGAAATGTGTGTGGCACTGGTTTTGTGCTGAATAAGCAGTGTGTGTTTGGAGCAGCTGCTGTTTTGGGGGCTATAATTAGGTCAGGTCAGTGTGTCAGTGTTTCACCAACAGAGTAAAAATGTTTGACAGGCTTTAGAAACATAGAGGCTATAACAAAAGTGCAGAAATGCTGATCTGAATAATACACTCGACATAAAGCCAACATGTTCTAATGAAGTTGCTTTTATTTAAAACCAATTACAAGTATCCCAACAGTCATGACATTTACTCACAAACCCACATTGGTAACTTCAGTAAACTTGGCATTTGAACCTCCAACCTTCATTTAGAGATCAATACCTTAACCAATGAGCTGCCCACAAATTATTAAACATTTAAACCATTAATAATCCTCATTCCTATATGTACATATATGCCAGGTATCATCACACCTGTGTTACACCCCATCAATATAATAGCACTTCAAAAGAGTGTATTCTGTAGTACTGATGAATTGTTTTATTGTTTTCATGCTTTTAATTAAATCCTATGCATTTCATTATGTTATGTTTTCCATTTTATTCAATTCCATACCTTTCTTTTATTTAAATTTTATTCTATATTTTCTTTTATACTTGTAAATATTGCTTTTTGCACAGTTGTGGGTACTTGCACATAAGTGCTAGTACACCAGTACTAGGTGATGTGACAATAAAAATCCTTGAATAACTGATGTGCATTAAAATATGTATTGTTTTAGGCTTAAACTGGAATAAAATCATCTGGCTGACAATAAAGTAATCTTCAATGGCTTAAGATGAAGTTACATTTATTTATTTAATTTGAGCTTTTCAATAATACATAGTCTTTACAGTGTTTTGAGCCTAAACAAGTGAGAACAACTTCTTGGTACTGTTTAAAAACCTTGTAAGGACCGTGTTTTTATTGAGTGGGCTCAGTGGGGGACATCCTTGCCTTAAACCTTTTTTAAAAATTTTTTTTTTTTACAAACCGGACTAAACATACTTCGAATGGCTTCCTGTTGTTCTGAGAAATACCATCAGTTCTCCACTCACTGAGTTCTGGATTACCGTAGGTGCTGTTTTGTGAATAGGTATCACATTCTGCTGTGGAAGCAGAATTCAGCACAACAGCAGCTTTGTATACCTGAGAGTTCAGTCTTTACTCAGTACTCAGTTCTCTCACCACCTGTCAGAAGATGGGAGCGGACTCCGGAGCCTAAATGAATCATATTCATCTTCAGAAACACTTTTACTTTCTTTTCTGATGATTCTCTGCCATCTGTTTTGTTTATATATTGAACCTTAGGTGAGGTTTATAAAACCGATGCTACTGATGATACAGAACATCTATGCAAAGTCGCACTGCCAGGGACTGGAGCACAAAACGCTGAAACCAGTAGAATATTTACAATAACATTTACATTTTCTATTTACATCAAACCCCGAGGACACACCTGATAACTAACTCACAACCTATGCTTCCCTCTTTTACCCTGATAAACAGCATGGTAGCTCATTGTTTAAGGTTTTGAGCAATTTTAAAGAGTTCATAAACTTTCAAGCAACACTGGAGGGTAAAGTTAACACCCTGGTGTTCTGGTTAAAACCCATGAAAGCCAGTTGAAGTCTTTAATCATTTGCTTTTTAAATGATTTACTTTGTGATCGTCATATTTCTTGCACAATCCAAGAACACAATGTTTAGTTTGAACTCTTTTTGCACTCATCATGTATTCGTTCTGCTTTCTTGCACCTTCTTTCACTTTCCGTTTCTAGGTTATGATTATAAACATTAGTTTTATTTAATGTTTATTTTGTGGGATTATTTTGTTTCATTGAAATACTGAGAGGGTGAACGTTCTATTCCGTAATCTGCAGAATTCTCATCTCTCTCGTTTTCACATTATGTAACTACCCTCTGCTCGGTCTGTCTGTATCAGAAATATCACAGTCTGTACTTATTGTCTGTGCTATTAACCTGCACAGCCTGTGAGTTCAGGGCTTCTATACACACATTAATATATTACGCCCAAACAACGTACATTTGTCAACATGTAAATAATGTGATTAGAATCACAATCTGAAGACACTATTGACTGATAAATCCTTTTTATCCTAAATATCACTGGATCCCTTTGAATCGTAATGTTAATAGGATTTATGTTAATAAAGTGGCTTTGTTATTGTATAGTTACATCACTAAAATTTGTGCTCATGCTGGAAGGAGGAAGACAAATCACAACAGGATAGGACCCCCAGAACCCTGCTCTTTTCTCTTAATGATCTTATTTAGCTTATTAATGTCCAACAACATTAGAATAATGACTCTTAAACCACGTCGCGATTCAAAGGATCCAGTGATGTACATGAGTAACATGTAGCACAGGGGAAATGTATCGGGTTCTGTTCCTTAAAGGATGTGGTAGCTCAGTGGTTAGGGTGTTGAGATAGCAATCTGAAGGTTGTGGGTTCGAATCCAAGGTCTACTATAGTTACTGATATGGCTCTCTGAACAAAGGCCCTTAACCCATATTGCTTCAGGTGAATGTATCATGACTGTCCCTGTATTCTGACCCCAACCATCATGATACTTGTAAGTCTTTGGTTAAAAGCACCTGCCAAATAATCAAACCTATGATTTACATGATAAGAGACACTTAATTTTTTTTTTTTTTAATTCATATTAACACAGGCCCAGACAAATATTGGCATAAAGACCACTGCAGAATGATGCAGGACTATACTAAGAAGTCATTTTAAATATACACCAACGCATTATATTTATACTTCACATTAAAGCACATTTCACATTATTACACAACTCTGAATAAATGCATTTGAACTGAAGGAAGTTCTTGAATCCATGTTCGTTATTCTGTAAAACAAGTAATTCTACATCAAAAGAATAACTTACTGTAATTTTCTAAATTACTACAAGAGGAAATGACAACCTTCAGTCATGTTGGTCTGTCATACATCCAGTCATTTTAATTCATCCATTAATTCATCCAGTAATTTACAATCCAGAAAATAACCTGAAGTTGTGTAAAGTAAAGTAACAATGTGGGCATGTCTATATACTTTTAACTCATGTCATAGTGTAGCCCTACTAATTATTCAGGTTTGGAACATCACTGTGAGCACACTGATACATGCAACACGGTATCTCTAATTGATCATTGATCTTGTCTTTTGAGAAATTTTTGTCTATTAAAAGGTTACAGGAAGAGCAGTGCTGCCTCTGAATTCCTTGAACAGCATTGTAAACAAATCAATTGGTTCCTGGGGCAAATCAATTATTTTGTACATTATTGAGTATATCATAGAAAAAAAATCTATTGCAGTACTATTTCTATTGTGTACTATTTAATAATGAATCATTTACTAATTGAACATCACCTCTTCTTAGATAACCAATTCCATAAAACTTAAAACACTCCTATTGAACACAGTATCAGAATACTTCTTTTTTTGTTGTTGAGAAATTGCAAAATTGCAATAAGATGAACCAATTTTTCTTCAACAGGTTAAAGGTATATTTAAAAATGATTACCAACAGTGAGATGAATAAATGTCATCAAAGACAGTATGATACATTAAGAAGATCTCTGAGGATTACAGGTACATTTGGTCATTTAGCAGATGCTTTTATCCAAAGTGACTTACAAAACGGTGGCACGGTGGCTTAGTGGTTTGCACAACCAGGGATTCCCGGTTCGAATCCCAATCTGGGTGGAGTTTCCATGTCCTCTCTGTGTCTGCGTGGGTTTCCTCTGGGTTCTCCGGTTTCCTCCCACAGTCCAAAAACATGGATCAATTGAATTCTCCAAAATTGCCTCATATAGAGTGTGTCTGTGTGAGTGGGTGTGTGCCCAGGGATAGATTGGCGCCCTGTCCTGGGTGTATCTGCCCAGCACCCGAAACATTCTCACCGAATGGGCATGGGGAACCCATAAAGGACGGACTTACAAAACAGGGTTAGCCACAGCATCCCTGGAGCAACAAAGGTTAAGGGCCATGATCAAGGATTGGTAACTTCAGTGGACCTGGGATTGGAACCCACAACCTTCTGATTGATTGATAGCCCATCACCCCATACCCTGAGCTGCCACGCCCACCCGTATAGTAACCTGGAGGTGGAGAGCACCTGCAGGTTTTTCGGGTTTGTATGATGTGGATGCTGAGGGGTGGGCGCGGTGGCTTAGTGGTTGGCACGTTCGCCTTCCAGCGCTAGAGAATCCCGGTTCGAATCCTCATCTGGGTGGAGTTTCCATGTCCTCCCCGTGTCTGCGTGGGTTTCCTCCAGGTTCTCCGGTTTCCTCCCACAGTCCAAAACCATGGATCAAGTCCATTGAGTTCTCCAAATTGCCCCATATAGAGTGTGTCTGTGTGAGTGAGTGTGTGTGTCCAGTAATAGATTGGCGTCCTGTCCTGGGTGTATCTGCCCAGCGCCCGAAACGTTCTCCCCTGGATGGGCATGGGGATAATGGATGGATGGATGCTGAGGGCTAGAGGAGAAGTGTGAGTTGTGAGTGTAGAGTCACCCTGTGCCACATGCCACGTCCAGCACATTCTTACAGCCGTGCTCCCTGAGCAGCGCGGTCACCCAGCTGCGGTACTCCTCCGTGCGTCCGCGGGTGTCACCGATATACAGCTGCCACACTTTGGCCGCCTTCCCGTCGGCGTACTGATCCGGCAGCCCGACCGCAGCCACGCCGAGGGAGCGGGTTCGGTAAACGCTGTCCACCATGCTGACGATCAGGCAACAGAAACCCGAGAGCGACCGGAATCCACGGAACAACCGGGACTGCCGGCTCTCTTATTTATATACAGACACACGCTCGCAGGAAGAACCCGCGGCCAATCAAACGCCGGTGTCGCGCACGCCCACGCTGGGATTGGTCGAACAGCGCATGATCCCGCCCTTTTTGTTCTTTCATCATCTTGTCGGCTAAGTGCACCATGTGCTCTTGGCTGCCAATTCTTACGAAAACGAGGAAGGGTGTATATTTTGTTTTTTGTTGTCATGTAAATAAAAATTGAATTGTGCTCGTCTGGATCGATACATTCATTCATTCATTCATTATCTTCCGTTTTATCCTCAATTGTTCCGGGCGCTGGGCAGATACACCCAGGACAGGGCGCCAATCTATGTCTGTACACACTTACTCACTCACACACACACAAACACACTCTATATGGGGCAACTTGGAGAACTCAATTGACTTGATCCATGTTTTTGGACTGTGGAAGAAAACCGGAGAACCCGGAGGAAACCCACGCAGACATGGGGAGAACATGGAAACTCCACCCAGATGGGGTTTCGAACAGGGAATCCCTAGCGCTGAGAGGAGAACGTGCTGACCACTAAGCCATCGTAGCGCCAGTGGATTTATACATTCATTTAAAAAAAAAACACCAATATAACAATACACTGGATTGAGTACAACTTGTTCCTACACTCATTTACCCTTAAATCTGAGTAGTTCTACAATTACAACCTGTTATTAAATGACCAGGTATTATTTGAGTGATGGATAATCCTCAGATGGATAAACCTGTTTCTGCTGGTATTATTTATTCATTTATTAGCTTTCGCTTAATCCTCTACTAGGGTCACGGTGTTCCCCGGGCCCAACCAGGGGAGAACGTTTCGGATGCTGGAGGATACACCCAGGACAGGGTGCCACTCTATTGCTGGGATGTGCTGATATTAGTGGATCAGAAATCACAATATTAGTGTTTCTGCTTTAACATAGACAATGCAAATTTGCAAATCTGGTGATGAGGCTCTGGGCGGGACCTACGTTCACATATTCAAACACTGGAGTAATTTCTTTAGAAAGCTGAACCTGACACAGTATCCACTGCATATGATCACTAATGACCTCACTTATGCCAATATAAGCAAAGTGAAACAGTCAGGTTTCAGAATCAGATCTTAAGGGTGGAGACTGATTTTCACTCCACACTTGCAAAACCTGCTTGATTGTTATTACTGCAGCAAGGACTTCACGTGTCATTGTGACTACTGTGAGTTCATTTAAGGTAACTCATTCTCTTATACTTGGAGTAAGTGCTGTTATTTTTAAGCAAGTGTTGTCATGTTTATTTCGAAAGCCAGTCAAAACATGTTCGGGTCATTTTAGAACTTAACACAGTGCATGATTAATAGTACATGGGGGAAAAAGTATTGAATGAAACACCCAAATTTAATAATTAAGAGGGTGTGACCCAATACATTTGACCAAATATTGTATCTGCAATATTTTATATACAATATTAGCTACATAAAAGTATGTATTAGTACCTTTTTGTTGTTGTTGACTTACAGCAGTCAGGAACTTCTTGTCCAACAGCAATGTCTGTCCTCGCAAGACCTATCAGAAGGATAATTTTTTTCTACCAGACAAAAGCTTGTAAGGCAGATAAACAGGTAGAACATATACTGGGTGGAAGGACCATCAACATCCACATTCTGCAATTTCCTCATAAAATATTCTGATAAATATTTACACTGGCACCATAGTTTCTAGTGTGTCAACAGGATTTTTCACAGGATTACTGATAAATGACTCAGATCTGCAATGTGTGTAGACTTCATGCAGATGCCTTTGGCCTTGAAGATAACAATATTTCTCAAAACTGCACCTGGTGCTTACTGTGACCTCACAGACAGAACAAACAGACTGAACTTCGGCCTTCTTTCCTAACCACATCAGCCACAGACGAGCTGAAGTCAAGAGGATATGTGCTGCTGGAGGAGTGATCTGTTTATTTGTTAACCCCAGACACCAGCATATTTGTCAGAATCAATGATAATACGGATTATTATTGGAATAAATAAGTCGAAGGCTATAACTAACATTGATCTAAAGTGTTGCTTTTTTATTTATTTATTTATTATTATTATTATTTTTTTACAAACAACAGGCACTAGATTTCTTATCAGTGGTCACATTTCACAGTGGTGGACCTTTAAAGAAGATGTTTAAATCCAATGACAGTAAGTTTCTAAATGCACCTCAGCACACTAGCATGGTGTTTATGTGTAAAGTGTGAGAAATAACCCCGTATAACTGAACCGGAATCACTTTAAAAACTTTTAAGTTTTTAAAAGGTTTAAAAAGTAAGAATAAATATTATATGTATATACATGTAGCATATAAACGTATATTAAATAGCATCAAACTTGTTTTATTGGCATTTTTCTAAAACTTCTACTTGTATTCATAAAAGGGCCACAAGGGGGCGCATCACGTTCTGTACGGTAACTAAGTTACCCATAAAACAAGCATTGTTAAAAAACATTATTTAATCTGAAAAAATTATTAGAGATGATCATTTTCCACCCAAAGTAAATGTTAGTAAATGTTTACTAAAGTATTTCTGCTTTAGTGACTTTTTAGCAACTCAAAGCATAATAAGACATGAGAATTTTGATACCTAAATACACTTGGAGGCAAATATTTAATAGTTTTAAGTGGAGGTCATTGAAGACAGCGTTTACTTAAGTGATAGTAACTCAATATTACATGACTAGTACATGATTTGTTTACCTTGTCCACCAATAAGACCCCTATTTAACCATTTAACATGCACACCTACTTACATTATTAAAAAGATGCTATGATACATTTGTCCAGTAGATGGCCCTAGAGGCCACTGGAACTCCAGAACGTCTGTCGTCATCAAGAACAAACTAAATGTCAGTTTAAAACTCTTTGCAAAAAAAAGTTGTGATTTATTTCTGCACTGGCATGAAAGCAAGGGAAATAAATACATTCACAGTGTGTATGTGTCTGCCCTGTGATGAACTGGTGAGCTGTACAGGGTGATTGCTCATCCTTTCACCACCCTGTACAGCTCTAATTGAAAATTTATCCAGAAGAGCATTTGTAATGTCAGACACTGATGCTGGACAAAACACAAACATGCACTTTCATGTTTTTTAGGAACTATACATATTTATGGGCGGCATGGTGGCTTAGTGGTTAGCACGTTCGCCTCTCAGCACTAGGGATTCCCGGTTCGAATCCCCATCTGGGTGAAGTTTCCATGTTCTCTCCGTGTCAGCATGGGTTTCCTCAGGGTTCTCCGGTTTCCTCCCACAGTCCAAAAACATGAATCAAGTCAAGTGAGTTCTCCAAATTGCCCCATATGGAGTGTGTATGTCTGTGTGAGTGTGTGCCCAGCGATAGATTGGCGCCCTGTCCTGGGTGTATCTGCCCAGCGCCCGAAACGTTCTCCCCTGGATGGGCATGGGGAACCCCCCACCCTAATTTAGGATGAACTGGAAGATAATGGATGGATAGGTTTCCTTATTTGCATCTTTAAAAAGAACTTAAGTACATATATAACATATCCCATTAGATATCTATGACACTAGGGGTCAGCATTTTAATCAATGTTTTCAATAAAGTGCCATTTAGTTGGTTATAGCCTATCCTTTCCAAAGTAAACTGGATCTGGGATCCTACGAGTTAAAACAGGTCACCTTGATATTTATTGATTTTCCCACAAGGAGCAACAGTACGTCAATGTGTGAGAACAGGTTACGGTTCCCACAATATGGTATATCAATGAATGCGTCAACCCCCCCCACCCTCAACACATCTACCTCACACACATATACGCAGTCATTTCACAATCATTGGTGTCTGAGGAACATGACTCAGAGGATCCAATCAGCTTTCTGTATTTCTACATTCAAACAATACCCACATGGCATGTAAGAATCCACTCCTGCCATTGTTGTGTCGTCCGAGTAAACATAGTCTAGAACTGGTGCCAGACCTCTTCAGGGTCACAGGCTCGTCTAACCAGGGGTGTCAAGAAGTTTCCGCTTAGAAAGATTGTCCACACAAACACAGGAAACAATTGGAGTCATTTGGGGCTTTTTTTTTTTTTTCCACGGTGCTACACATCAGGTGCGAGAACCTTTGGCATGAAGGGCATCAAGATGCCAAAGTGGAATCTTGCCAGGTGAAAGGGCAAACGAAAATAAATCCAGAGAAGCTAATCAAGGCTGTAGGAGTTTTTTTTTCTTTGTTGTTTAAACCATTTGCCCGAAAGTCTACTTCACCTTGGCTCATAAAAGCTGTTCCACAGATTAGTGAGGTCACAAAGGGCAAGCGGGACTCGGATGTGATACACAATACAACCACATGCTATTTTTAACAACAAAGCGGAGGTTTGCAGAAATGCAAATTTGGCCACCATGCTGAGTTTGTCGCAGCCTAAAACTCAGGGGTGTCATAAAGAAGTGTGGGAAGGGAATAAAAAAAAATCCAATGTACAGGAATATGCAGAAGGGAGAATAAAAGTTCCAGCCCCCTTTGCTCTCAGACTGGGATGCGGTTTGGAATTTTGGGCCCCCTGAAACTGGAATGTGTTGAGCCCCATACATTATCTCATGTTCTAGATCCATTGTACAGGCTGTTACATAAGTCTAGAGAGAGGCGATAACATTAGCAATAATAATTTAATACAATTCGAATTGTGTGTGCATTAACTCACATGTGCAATAATCTAAACTGCCTATGTGGTATTTTCCATATTTTTCCCCCAGCCACTGTCACTTTACCAATAAGAATTTCAATCATTTTACAGTTTTAATCCGTTTAAAGCAGCACTTAATGTTTTATTACTTTGCCGTAATTTTTTTTTTGTGTGTGTATTTCATTCATTCATTCATTCATTATCTCCCGCTTATCCTCTATTAGGGTCGCGGTGGGGTTCCCCATGCCCATCCAGGGGAGAACATCTCGGGCGCTGGGCAGATACACCCAGGACAGGGCGCCAATCCATCGCTGGGCACACACTCACTCACACAGACACACTCTATAGGGGGCAATTTTTTTGAGAATTTAATTAACTTGATCCATGTTTTTGGACTGTGGGAGGAAACCGGAGAACCCGGAGGAAACCTACGCAGACACGGGGAGAACATGGAAACTCCACCCAGATGGGGATTCGAACCGGGAATCCCTAGCGCTGAGAGGCGAACGTGCTAACCACTAAGCCACCGTGCGTGTGTGTATTTATAATACTAAAATTGGTGCGACTGCATTTACCGCAATTTCGATCTGAGATTAATGAAGTATTTAATCTAATCTGATCTAATCTGACCTAAATCTTAATAAAAAGCTGATTGACCAAGAAACTCTCACCAAAAAACATCAGTGTAGATTCTCAGAAGCTTCCTGCATGAGTGAGGACCATAAAGACATTTTGGGTTTGGAGCGAAGGAATTCCAGGGGGCCAGGGAACAGCTTTGGACATTTTGGAAATCTGATCCAGCTCTTTTTAAACAAAGATCAGCTCATAAATCTCTTAACTGGATAAAAAATTCCATTGATTTACTTTTTTAAGTGAGTTCACAATTCACTGGTCACATGTTACTTGATGTGTAGTAATCTTCGTCCTGTGATGACAGTGAGGTGTTTGATAACTTATTTAATAACAGCTGCTGTGTCTAATCCACCCATACTAGCACAACACACTCTCACCACAACTAAAGATCATTTGGATCAGTCTGTAATAGTAGAACTTAAGTCCATCTATTTGGTGACCAGAGTTTATAAAATAGACAATCAGTATACAAACAAAAAAGGGGACCCAAATAAGTGTGATACACTTATGTAATTTTTGTAAATCGGGCTCTTACAGTAAACCCTCATGCATACATGCTGACACAGCAAAATATAAAACACTCAGGTTCAATCTCATATGGTAACTTCAGGGGCTATTTAAAGTCTTATCAGTAAAGGCTTATCTAAGGTTATCTGTTTAGTTTTTTAATGCACCAAGTGTAGCTGATATAACTATTACACCCATACCTGTGTATGGAAAACACGATATGTGCTGAGCTGTTGGTTTGTTAGGTAACAGATAATAAACCAGACTTGATAAACCGGCTACTTACCGTCCCTGTGGTTTAAAACAAGAATACCTTTTAGTTCCCCTAAAGGTTAGTCATATAACTAAAAAACAACATGCAAGAGTTTGATTCAGGCAGAACAGAAATTGTATAAATGAAGAAATGACTGTGACCATGCTGGAAATCCATAGAAATGACTTCATATTTTATATATATATATATATTAATTAATTAATTAATTAATTAATTATATGAGCAACATAAGGATTGAACTGGACTTGAGAACGAACCATTAACCTGTGTTAATTAATTTCATGTGTCCAGCGTTATGATATAAACCAAAAGTATAAAGCCACTTTGCTTAGTTGCTTACTAAACCCTTTTTTCCCCCACAGTTTGAACCTTGTGCACTTTACAAGAATGCACATCTTAATCATTGAATTCAGTCTCATTATTACAAAAAAAAATAAAATCTATTATTTTGCACAAGTGCACACTCTCAAAGAAATTGACTGGCCCGTAAAGAGCCCTGACCTTTAAAATGCCTGCGAAGTATAATTGGAGATTGCGATCCGGGTCTCTTTGTACATCATCAGTGTCGGACCTCACAAACGGTTTTCCTCATTTCCACAGACATTCCAAATTCTTGTAGAACGAATCCCCAAACATTAAAATCTGTTATAAATACAAACAAAGGACCAATGTAAAACATGCTATCATAAAAGTATAATATGCAGGTGTTAAATTACCTTTGTCCATATAGTGTGATTGGTATTGTGGAATATGTTCACACTAAAACTTCCAGATTCAGGAGCAGTTTCTTCCCACAGGTCCATCTGCTTCCAAAAGAGAGGCAATGTATTCTAATTCATCTGCTGTCAGTTGTATAAATGCTGTATTTCTACACACCGTGCACACCTATGCTTATTTTCCAAAAAATCCACAAGCTGCTACCATTAATACATTCATGCGCATATCCAATATAATATTATCTGTATATTGCCTGCATACGGTCATATGGGTATTATGTTTTTTGTATTTAAAGTCTATTGTTGTTGCATATACTGATATGTCTCTATATGAGAAATAGCATCAGATAGAAGAGGATTCCTTGTGTTGGTCAATAAATCTCATTCTGATACTGATTGAAGTCAGATATAATATTAAAAAAAAAAGTCCAAATTACATATGAATAATTAATTAATTCAAAACATGAGACTTAAAGTAAGGCTGAAAAATAAATAGGAACAATTCCCAATTGATCCTCGTTATGGAGACACAGCAAGATTTCAGGTCGCATCTTGTGACCAGCAAGTTGTGTCAGCATAAATTTCATGCTTTAGCAGCATCGTCTGCTAAACAGAGCTTGTTTATATCACTCTCTCACTTGCAGAGGCCGGTATATACACATCAGCTCAGCAACAGGAAATGGTGGCACATACACTGTAGACACTTTTCTGTGCAGGTTGTAAAATTTCAAGTTCCACAGAGTTAACTGCAAGCACTTATAGCATATATGATATACCATATTGTCAAAACTATGGAGTCAGTCATGGAGACATGGATATGGATGATATGGATATGGAGACATACAAAGGTCACACACATTATACAGTCTAAACAAATTAAAATAAAGGACCCTGTTTATTTCATTTAAAGGACCCTTATGGTAATATGTACATTAGCAGTGTGAAAACATAAACCACTATTTTTTAAAAAAACAATTAGAACCAATAAGATAAATGTTAATAAAAAAGCAATGCAGATGTATTAAGTACAAGGCCATTTAAGTTTTTTGACCTTTTGTGGGTTCAACAGGGATGACCAAAAGAGCTTCAACAAGAATGGGAGGCTTGGTTAAGAGGAACTCCACCTATAGTACCTGCACAGAGAGCATTCACCCATCACCAATGACCTGTGGAATGAATTGGAACATTCATTGAGGTCAAGGTTTTCTTACCACAGCTAGGTGAATTATTCATTCATTCATTCATTCATTCATTATCTTCCGCTTTATCCTCTAATAGGGTCGCGGCGGGGTTCCCCATGCCCATCCAGGGGAGAACGTTTCAGGCGCTGGGAAGATACACCCAGGACAGGGCGCCAATCTATCGCTGGGCAGTGTCTGAATTAACCCACAGATAAACTTCACAATAGTGTGGAAACCCGGTTTGGAAAGTAAAGGATATTAAAGTACTAACTCCAAAGGTTAGATGTGCATGGTTTTGGGAAAGGTGATCACACACAGAGGAGATAAGCCTACAGGTGTACATTAAACATGCCTTTGGAGAAGGCAAAAATCTTGTGTTCACTCCACTAGGGATCGAATCCTGGACCTTCCTGCTGTGATGCAGATGCACCAACTGCTGCAGCAGCGTGCCGCTCTGAGTAGGGATCATATCTGCAAAAGTTAGATGCCTAACATATTATGTAATTAATTAATTACTTTACCTTTTGTGGGGTGGTACAGTGGCTTAGTGGTTGGCACGTATACCTCCCAGCGCCGGATTCCCGGTTCGAATACCAATCTTGGTGGAGTTTGCATGTTCTCCCCGTTTTCGCTTTGGTTTCCTCCAGGTTCTCCGGTTTCTTCCCACAGTCCAAATACATGGATCAAGGTGAATCGAATTCACCAAATTGCCCCATATAGCATGTGTCTGTGTGAGTAAGTGTGTGTCCAGTGATAGATTGGCACCCTGTCCTGGGTGTATCTGCCCAGAGATGTTCTCCCCTGGATGGGCATGGGGAGCCCCAGCGCGACCCTAATAGATGGATGGATGAACACCTTTTGTTTAAAATGGTTATAATAAAAAAAAAAATTAATTATTAAATAAAAAAAACACAAGACAACACTGTCCTGATACTTTCTCTTTCGACTCTTTGACCTCCCTCCACAGAAGCACATCTGCCATCTTAGACCACAAACAAAACGCTGTCTGTGATGGTCACAGTCACGGTTCATTATCCGATTTAAAAATAACCCTGCTGCCCCCTCTTTCCCACCCAAAGCTGGGTTATGCAATCATGGCTGCAGGGCTTGGGGAAGTGTATGTATTTCTCAGACAGAAGTGGATGTGCATTTCTCACTTGAACACATCGGGACAATGTGTGCAGTTAGCCTTGTGGTTTTGCACTGAACGACTGGTATGTCAGCGCTAATCTCCGGCACTTCAGCACTAGAGGAATGCATCGGAAAGACAAACATTGAGAGCGCAAACACTCCAATACTTTTTCCTCCAGTATTTTCTTGTAAGTGATCGAGAACCAGAATAGGACCGAGCAACACCTTTACATGGTCAAAGCCTTTTATAATTATATGCTGAATTACTTATTGAGTTTGGTATACAAGATATTTTTGTCAGCCATAATGGTCACAATATCAGATTAGGCAATTAAAGGGCCACAAATTCTTGGCGTGTTTTGGTGTGAAGGGACAAAAAAAAAAAAAAAAAAAAAAAGGACCGTGACCAACCCTCTTATGGTGCATCTGATGACCTTGTGTAATCGCCTATATTATCGTCAGTCAAAGAACTGTGTGCCACTGCTGTCTTAAACTTGCATTTTAGGATTCACACACTATGCAGTGATGTATTAAAACGGTGCTAAAGCCCATCTCACTACAGAACTGACAATTAACAATCCACCACCCAAATGATAATTGTTCTGTGATGCATCTGACTAATAAAGAACAGAGCACCAACAGGTGACTAACAAAAGGTTAGTGGAGGCTGAAAGTTAATGGAGAAAACAGACAATGGAGCAAGATGGGGACGTGTCCAAACTTAACTGCTACTGTACTGCACACACATCATAATGATTGTACAATTCAAAATAACTATGACTGTGATGAGGCATCCCATAGACTTAGTGTAGTGTAGAAAGAAAGAAAAAACACTAAGAAAATGTATTTTAATATTTTTATTTCTAAAAGTTTTGCAATTTCACATTTAAAAACTCCCATCATTTTATCGAACAAGATCCCGGAGTGTGCTTGGTACAATAAAACAGCAATACTACAATAATACTCATTCATTTATCACAAACGCAAGTCAGAATTTATCGTACCGTAGCAAAAAGCGCCTTATTGAAAACAGTGTCTACTAAATAGTATCAGTAGTTTACCAGCTGATCTGCTCCCTATGTGTTGAACACAGTACCTGAGCCTACAGTCTAAGTACACGTAGGTATATAACCTGATCGCTGATAAGGCACTGGCGAAAGTCTGAAACCTTGAATACCTGCACTTAGCTTTTTATCCCTGGATTCACAAGCCAAGATTGGAAATGTGTGCACGGAATACAGCATCGACTTCATAAATACAGTAAGTCTCCACTTGCTAGTACGTTTCCTGACCATCACAGACACAGACCTTTTCAGACATTGTTCCCTTGCACCGCGCGGTCGCTTTAACCTCGGTCGCCCTTACAGAGTGTACAAATGCTCGTGTCATTGAGAGTGAAGAAAAATAAACACAGATTACAAGGTTACTGCCAGGACAAATAAATGACTACGTGGACCAGGAGAAGAGAAAAAAAAAAAAAAAAAAAAAAAAAAAAGTAGTCACCCAGAGTTTACATACAACAAACTGGCCACCCAAACACGATGGAGGGACCAACTTGATGTGAATTGTTAAAGCATACAGGACATTATTTGCAGAAATCCAGATTAGGGCTGAATCATATAACAGATACCGTTTCCTGACAAACCTAACCACAAATTCCTTACAGTTCCTGTAATCAACCATGTTCATTCATATTCATTTTTAATATTCCTTGCTGAAAACCTCTCTGTCCAGTGTATTCAACATTTATAGCCGTCTTCACCGTAACCATGTAGCACCATGCAGACGTGGTTACGTTGGGGTAGACAGACAGACATGTCAATAGATATAAGGATACTGAATTGTCAATAACAATTATATAACATCTAAAGGACATGTACTTTCACACAAATCTGATATGGATTATTGACTGACATTTTATGATATTGGGACAGAAAGATAAGCTTAATGTGGAATGCCATCACGGATTCTGCTTGGTGAAGTACAGATTACCACCAGACAGGTATCCAGATGGTTTGGTTGCGATAAACATCATATTATCCAACCCTAAAATTAAACTGCAAGTAAATACAGAATATCTGATACTAATCAATCAGTAAGTGTATTAATGATGGTTTAACACAGTGGGGCAGTACGATAACAGAAACAAGCCCACTGCAGCAGTAATAGTACTGGAGATTGTCTTATCAGGCCAAAGCAGGAAACCCCCTAAGGAAACCGTTTCCCTCATGCTGAAGTCGACTCCAATATCATGACGCAAGAGACCAGTGTGAAAACACACACACACACACACACACACACACACACACACACACACACAACTGCAAGTAGGATTCCTGTGATGTGAACTGTGAGTAGCCAGACTCCGTAACACTGAAACCCATTTTTAATTTCACTTTAAAACTGAAGGAATTTTTATCATCAAAACCAGGCACTTACGAGAAACAACATTAAACATGTTTCACAATCAACACGCAGATTACACAAAAGTATTTTAAACCTTGTCTGAAACCATGATATTAAAATGTTAAAACTATTTAATTTAACAATAAGGCTATTAGTACACATTATTCTCAGAGTGAGACGTTTCTCATGACTGCTGGTGTAAAGACACAGGTTTAAAAAGCTACACATCAGTACATTAACAATTTGATTTTTTTATTTTGTAAAAGTGTATTAAGGTGGTTGCCGGTGTTAGAACTTGTAACTAGAACGTGATGTCATAAGAACTCCTGCGGGTATAATTTATAGGTGTCCCAATACTTTTTCCATATAGTGCACAATCATATCTTAAATCTGGTGAGCACAAATTCAAGACGGTTTATAAAAATAACGACCAGATTTTTCTGAAAAAAAAAAAAAAAAAAAAAATAGAAATGTGAATGTAGTTCAAGTTGATTAAAAGATCACTCTGTATTTAAGGGCACTGCTAATAATTAGAAAAGAATATCTGGAAGCCATTGAAAATCCTGTTTAGACACAGAGTGCTATTTGTGGACATGATGAGGACTACAGAACTTGTTAATGCACACAAACCTACAGGGCTGCCACCTAACTTGCGATTGTTAGTTATTTTCATAGTTTCCTAAATTTTAATGTATTTTCTACTGCTTTCTTCTAGCGTTGTAAAAGCAAAATAAACAGACTGATATTTTAAACATAAAGATTGTCAATTTTTTGTTATTATTTATTAAGTTTAAAATTGTCCATTTGAAATTCTAGCAATATTAATAATAGTAAAATAAATGTTTTGTGACGTCTCACACAGTTGCACAAGCATCGGGTTAAAAACTGCAGTGTTACTTTAAAAGTAAATAAAGTTGACGCAGAAGACTCGGGCTGGTTGTGGAGTGATCGACACAGCGGTGAACACAACCAGGCCGAGCAGAGTTGGCTCAGCGGTGAGACGCCCTGTCCAGTGTAGATGGCTGTGTCTGAACTAACACATTGCCTGCCAGAGGACCTTTCTTTGAAGGGCAGAGATTTTATAAAAGGCACTGCTCATAATTAAAAAAATGATATCATGAAGCCAGAACCCATAAAACTGGTTAAAATAACGCAGATGGAATGTTTCTCCTTCATTACGCTGATACAAAAACACCAATGTGGTGAATACAATTAAAAAACCAGGAGCAATTCATCACAGAATGATCATCCTGATTAAATCCTGATAACCAGTCCACCTGGGACTGCGTATACGGCGGCCGATTTCCACTTTGTTTAACACTTAACCCGTCTAACTTTTACTTCATGAAACTAATGAAGTTCTTACATTAAGCATATAAGAATTTGCTTAATTAACTAAAAAAAATATTCGTTTAAAATCATCTACCATCCTAATCGATCTGTACATGGAGTCTGTGTCTACCAAACATAAATATTCAGGCATCTGCCAATCAGTTAGTTTAGTTTTAATGTGCCACTCAGACAGAAGCTGCATTCTGATATTAAAAATGCAGGAGTGTATTTGACTGATAGGGCACTTTTGTAATGAAGTTCACTAGGATTAAGGGAACTTTGCTAGATAATATAAATACTTTTTTTTGGCATAACACTGATTCGAAGGCACGACTCCATGTAACCAACAACAACAAAAAATAGAGAGTATAAAAGGTCTGTGATCAAGTGGCATTTTCAGCATCAATCAATTGACACGATAGCTAGCTGTGGCGCAAATCTTAACCAATCAGAGAACGTCTGAATGGACAGACAGTCATCCTTTAGAAATGTAAAGACCAAGATAGAATGTTAAGTTCAAATGAAATAAAAATTGGTCGATAGTATTCAGATTCCACTGCATTTTGCTGGTAAAGGATATTAGGTCCACAATTCAAAGATATTTTAGGCTTCAACTGGATGCCAATAATCTGTAGACAGCACAATATAATTCCAGGAAGACTATTACTCGTAACTGCCTAAAAATATACGAATTGTGGAGTTAGATAGAAAAATGGAATGCAACTGGAAGGTCACTTAGCAAAAAAACACTACAGCACCAAAATCTGTAGTGAGAATTCACTTAATGTCAACAGGGGACCTGCCCCGTATTAATGCCCATGAGGTATCTAACAAGCTCATACAGATGTGATTTTAAGGTTTTCCTATACCTATACAGTAAAGAACCAATGCTGAAAATGCCCCTTCAAAAGCAGCCTTTCCTTTGATCTAAGCTTTCAAAGGCAACCTTGAATTTGACAAAACAGTCATCAAGTCAGGTCCAAGTTAATGTGTCAGATTTCTGTATTATTTTCTTTTGAATCTTCCTTCACTAGATCTTCATAGGACTGAGAGGATTCTGACTCCTCTGTGAACACAGATGTGTCCGTTTCCACCTCCTGCTCATCTTTAGAATCAGACTCGGATTCTCCATTGTCATCCGAGGTAGACATCTTAGGCTTGGTATCCTCCTCGATGTCCTCTTCTAGGTTGTTTTCATCAATAAATGTGATGTTGGCGTTCTTAAAGACAAGGGGCTGATGCTCACTGTCCCACGTTAATGCACTGCCACAAGGACCAAGTCTGTAGGGTTCCTCACAGGCTTCTTTATCCAGTTGGTTTTCACCCGACCTCCCCAGCGGTGGATCCAGATCGCCTTCAGACTTAGTCGGATTTAACTGAGGCTTGCCATCTTTTCCCAAAAGATAGTTCTTAGATTTTGATAATACCACTGTGACTCGCTCACTGAAACTGTAGCGTCGTTTCTGTCGAGGCGATTCCTCCAGGTTAAGGATTGTGTTGTCATTACCAGACATGGCATCATTGCAGCTTCTGGAGCGAATAAATATTGGGTTATATTGAGTATATTGAGTTTCCGGACTAACGCTACTTCTACGACACTCGTCCTCTTCCTTCTTGGAACCAATCTGCTTGATAAGGTCATTGTAACCCTCCTTTTTCTTTGACAAGAAGCTAAAGATGTTGACATCGCCATTGGTGGATGCCAGCTGCAGGTCCTTATGGTTGATTTTGTAATGCTGAAGCTCATCCACGGACAGCTTGCGAAGCCTTCTGCGCTTCTTTAGAGCCTTGTGAGCCTCGATGACCATCCGAACTTTCCAGTTGAAAAAGAGCGAGAGCCACGCCAAACCCAGGTATATCCATACTTCCACAAAGTAACGATAGAGAGTCGGGTAGTCAGCATTGGGGTCGACACCTAGAAACAAAGACCGTGTGAAAAAAAAACCCTTCAAAACACTTTTAAAAACTACAGATAAGCTTATCAAGCGTATTATTACTGGAAAGTTGATGCAATCAAATAGAACCTTACTAATCAGTAATTACAAAAAGGTTTTAATCTAACGTAAACATTTTGAAGTGTTACAAGGAAACGTGTACCTGTTAGAAACACTGCTAAGGATTTTTTTTAATCTTGGGACACATGCATTTTATAATGATATTATATTACCATAACAGTAAGTACAACAGTCCTCTGTTTTTCTGGGTAGGGTTTCTAGAAGGTTTAGAATTAAGAACATATACTGTATGCGGTTAGTTCTGTTGATGGGCAAGAAAGAGCTTAACCCACAATGAATATTTCAGTTCCATGGGTTTAAGGGGCTCAACTATTAGAATATGTCTTTAGCAGCCTTAAAAACCTGGGCTGCATGTGGCATAGGACGCTCTTTCAAACTATACAAAATTTAAGACAGTATGCCAAAGTATTAGTGGTTAGCACGTTGACCTCTCAGCACTAGGGATTCCCAGTTCGAATCCCAATCTGGGTAGAGTTTCCATGCTCTCCCAGTGTCCGCGTGGGTTTCATCCGGGTTCTCTGGTTTCCTCCCACAGTCCAAAAACATGGATCAAGTCAATTGAATGCTCTAAATTGCCCCATATGGAGTATGTCTGGGTGAGTGAGTGTGTACCCTGCGATAGATTGGCACCCTGTCCTTGTTGTATCTGCCCAGCGCCCGAAATGTTCTCCCCTGGATGGGCATGGGGAACACCCCGTGACCCTAATAGAGGATAAAGCGGAAGATAATGGATGGATGGATGCCAGAGCAGTGTGTCTGACTATTATATATCCGACTGAACACAAAATTGACTAAAAGGAGACTATTTCAAAAGTGACATCATGTTTTTTTTATTTTATTTTAGCCCGTCAGGCCATAATAATTATTTTTCTCTCCATAATGGCAGCCATAGGCATTATATTAAACAAAGTATATTATATATTTAAGTTAAAATTGTGTATTGTACTGGTTTGTAATTGAAATGTGATGCTGAGGTTAATGACACAAGAGTCGTGTGTGCTGTAAAGTGTGTCCAAGCAGGACATAAAGGACGAGGGGGGGTATGCAGTGTATGTGTGTTTGAATGGACTACTAAAGCAGAGTCCACTGTAAAGTGGTTTTAGTGGCGGCAACCTCTTAAGAGTGTGGTTTGTGTGTAAAGTTCGACAATGCAACTACACATAGTGTCTTGTTGTGGATCACATCTTGTACTTTTTTTTTTTTGGGATTTTTTAAAGTTGAATTTTATGAAAAACCAGAGTCAAAGACGCATAACTATGGTACAAGTTGGTACAAGGTGTCTTTATTCCCCCCAATGTCAGCACTTTATGGCAGTCTGAATATTTCTGTGATTAAACGTTTTTCAACAGAACTTTTTCGGAAAGGTTTTGAGTCACTAATTTCTCAGCTCAGATAGCTAACAAATACCTGGGAGCATGTAGAAACAGTTACCAGACCTGAGGGGCAAAATAAAAAGTGCCACAACACATCAGTGAACTATTTATGCGGGAATGTTCTATATCTCAACAACTAAGACAAATAAATGAGTCATTCACACTTCCTTATCATAAATATGGAATGACTCTAAAATTAAAGTAAACCAAATTTCTCCATGATGGAATTGGAACATTATATTTATGTTTAACGGCAAAGAGCCGATCAACATCAGCAAACAGGCTGTTGCTCAGTCATATTAGTTTCTACAAAACACGAAAACTGTATTTGTTGTTATGAAAAGGGATAGTGATCTATTTTGCTTACTGTGTTTACATACAGAGGAATCGGTCCTCCATTTTTAACCCATCCGTGTCATATACATATGACACACACACATATTTGCTCACCAGTGAAGTGAGTACATGTGAAGTGAGTGCAGTGTGGTAAACAGACCTGTTTAATGCATCTGTGTAGTAAATGGGGTTAGGTGCCTCGCCCTGGGGAATTGAATTGGGAATCTACAGGTCGCAAGACTGGTTTCCTTAACTACAAACCTACAACTGCCGCCTATGGGGTATGATAATGTTACAGTGTATTAGGTAGTGGGAGTTGAACGCTTAGTTTAGAACCCCTCACACCTCAGTGATTTATGAACAGTGGACCCATTACTGAATGGGAACTACTCAATATTTACCTGCCACAAGATCACCGAACCCAATGGTGGTCAAGGTGACGAAGGAAAAGTATAAGCCCTCGATGTAGGTCCAACCCTCCTGAGACATGAAAATGAACGGGGGAATAACCAGATGTATCAAGATGCCCCATAGCACGAAGATGGCTGTGCAGGTGAACTGCGCCTTACGCTGGAAAAACAAAGAAAAACTGTCAATTAGCCACCAGCTGTTGCTATTTTGGTCAATCTCTGTAAGCATGTGAATCTTTTTTTTTTTTTTTTTACCAGTGTGACCCCCCGTTTGGTCAGAAACTGGCCAAGATGTTTTGCTCTTCCTCCGAAAAACTTGCCAAGTTCACTGATCCAGGTCAGGCACAGAGGGACGCCAAAGAGGCCGTAGAAAATACAAAAAACTCTGCCCTTTGAGGTTTTGGGAGCAATATTTCCATAACCTAAGAAAAACAAAAACATTTACAATCTATGTTAGAATCAGCGTTACGGCAGGAAACGGCCCTTAACGGTTGAGCAGGCACCGTCAGCTTCTTGACTTCACCCTGTGCTTATCTTTAGGGTACTTTTTAAGGAACTGTCCCATTGGTACTGAATAAACAGAGAAGGACCTCTGGTATTAGATGATTCTGGTGAAATGGCAAGGACGTCACCTGTGACCATGGGGACTTCAAACGGGTCGCTGAAAGCTTTTAAAATGATTCTGAAACATTCTGTTGCTCATCAGAGAATAAATACAGTCAGGCACTTCCTGCCCGAAGATAAATCACAGCTCCTTCTGTTTATCCTTCGACCATAAACAAGTTGTTCTCACGCTAAAATACTCCAGTCTTACCGATGGTTGTGATGACGGTAGCGGCGAAGATGACGGCATTTGGCCAGTTCCAGTTGTTAAAGGTTTTTTCTCCGGTGATGGTCACACCTTGTCCTGCAGCCTCAGATATAACCTGGGTTTTGAAAAAAAAAAAACACATTCCTTTTAAGTTCAATAGATAACAAGACAAGATGTGGTTAGCATACTTCATTTCAGTAAAGAGAAATGATAAGACCACAGCAGAGAGATGCTTTAAAATTATTTTAATCAGCCCCATCTACACTTTGTAGTTCTATAATTACTGAAGTCTTTTTCTCTATATACCGTGTTAGTCCCCTTTAATCTTTTCTTTCAAGGTAAAGACTCAAACAAGACCAGAACAGAGCAGGTATTATTTGGGTGTTTATTTACAGCATTGCAGTGACCGTGACGTGGCGGATGGTTGAATAGTTTCACTTTAAAGCTACATTGAGTGGTCTTTAACAATTATGTTTTTATTGTATTGTCATTAAACTCTGATGTGTCTGTAGAATATTTTTAACTTGCAAGAGTTATGAACATGCCGAGAAATGGGAAATGAGAATGAGAAATGTGTGTGTGTGTGAAATCGAAAATCATAATCCCGTAAATACTTTCATGTTCATAGTGAACCACCATACAAATGTAATTACAGAAGAATTAAAGATTTCCTGTGTCAATCCTGAAACCAAACCAGCAGAACAAGTTATAAAAATGAAACATTTACTTCCTCGTAGGTCAAGTTCTTTTTTTTTTCCTATTAAAACAATGTGAAAAAGTGTCAAGGAAATGTTCACATAATATTTATTCTACTGAATGATTAAGATGTTCCTGCTTTTATTAAAAATAAAATAAAAATAAACATTGCACAATAAACATCAAAAGAATAAAAAAATTGCAAGATGCTTCTGTTTAAGTTTACAACGGTGAAACCTAAACTTCCCAACCTGGGGTCTCAAGCATCATGTGAGGACGCTTTGCAATGCATCATTTAAATAGCAATGCTGCTTGTGAATACATCTCCCCGGATGGGCATGGTTGTCTCAAAATGAGGTGTGTTCAGGTACATTTCTGCTGCATTGTTATTTTAGTGATGAAAAACAACCTAGACAGATGCCAACAGTCAGACGTCGGTCGCTATCTCGGCGGTGGGTCATCAACATTGGCATGTGAGCAACGCCACTAAATGCTGAATAGAACTGAATGCTATTAAATCTTACTGCATTTGTACAGAGAATGCAGATACAGAGTGTACACTATACTGTGGGTTCTCCATTCACACTCAAATTGAGAACACTGATATAGTTGTGAACACAAACACACAGAACCATCTCCTGCCTGAAAATAAACAAACGATTTTAAATGTTCTTGTTAATAGAGCAATAATAGTTGAAAAATAAAAGATCACATGCCAGGTTGGCACAGGCCTGATGAACATCTCGGTATTTATACTTTTCCTTTCTGTTTTCAGCCATTCATTAGATCTTAAAAAAAAAAAAGAAAAAAAACATGCCCTGATATATCGACAGATCAGAAGAGATCAATTTTAAGATGTTAAAATAAATTATAATAACAGCTTTATGGCATAAGCTGAGAACTTGAGTGTGACAAAACCAAAGGCACAGATTATGATTTTACACATCGCGTTTCAGTTTGATCGCCACCACGTTCTTGTGCAGCTAACGATCTCCACTTTTGAGGAACACTTTCTGAAAGAATTTGGGGAGTCTGTGGGAATCTTACCATCGTTTATTAAGAAAAGCATTTGGAAAGACTGACATCTCATGTTATCAGCAGGGCACCCAGGTTACGAATCTGTGCAAGGTGCAAGAGATTCTCCAGACTGGTGTAGCTTCAGTGTTTTCTAATACGTTCAGTATTACTGTATCACTGACGAACTATGAATAATGAAGTCTGGAAAAGTTTGACTAGTAATACAGGTATGTCCACAATTTGTTTTCAACCAGTGAGTAAGATATAAAATATGTTAATGGTTTAATAAGCAAAGTCAAATGTTAACTTTGAAAGTGTTGTTTGTATTTCATATTCGAAGTAACTTATAAATTCACTGTGCACTAGTTTCAGAGGATTACCTTCAACCTCATTGATTTTTGGAATGAATTGGGATGCTAACTGCAAGTCTGGAATCCTTACCAACGTTAGAATCTGGTTAATGGCTCCTGAATGATCTTGCACAGAGTCATAACTGTATGCCTACTAGTACAGTAATCCAGTGGTTTCCATCTTGGGGTCTTTGCGTATTTTACGTTCTTTCCAAATTATTAAAATAATTATGACTGAACTGACTAAGAACAAATTCCAGTTTATCAAGAAAAGCAAAAGTCCCATAGGTTTGGATCAGGGAGGTGTTTTACTTCTATTTCATTATCAGACTGTATGATGAACTTATATAGCCATAGACTGCATTGCCCCATCTGTATTTATCCTGTTTTAACATCTAAAAGCTGCTGTGCTCTGCATTTTGCTGTTTGCAATGCAACATCTAACTGTTCTAACCTTGACCAAGAGCCAGAACCTCCCTAATTCTGACGCACTTAAACTGAGATGTGGGTCAAAATCGGAATGCCGACGTGGCCCTGCCAAATCCAAGCAAACATACAGTTCTAAGGGAAGCCTAAACTTAAATAAAGCCTAATGAGAGGTGAGAAATTTTAATTGCTCAACTTGTACTGCCTGACCACCAATGGCTTCCTAAAAAATCCTGGGGCCACAACATGCAGAAAATGAAAGTAAATTCAAGAAGGGCAAGAAGGGTGGAAAGTTCAGGCTGCTTTGCATAATAGTGGAAGTTCAACAGCAATCGAAATGTAATGATCCGCACTCTATCATTAAGGCAAATAGTCACTGTTTGGTCTGTGAGTGGTCTTTGTTGTCTTGTCTGTCACTTATCACTTCAGTCGCTCAAGGTTGGTGGGAAAAACTTTAAAATTAAACACACTCTTTATTAAGTTCAGATGCAAAAGCGGTGCGTTTGGAGAAAAAGAAGGACCTAAGCTCACAGCACACAAGTGTACATGTGCATCATAACTTTGTTTTACGGTGTCACTGCAGAACTGACACTAAACAATACACCATCCAAATGTTCTGTGATGGTCCTGACTAATAGAGAACAAAGAACCAACACGGGACTAACAAAAACAAAGAACACAGATGGACTACAGTCTGTAATTGTAAAACTACAAAGTCCATCTACATGGTAAGTGGAGGAAATAGACAATAAAGCAAGTAGGGGGTGTGTCCATACTTCTGACTAGTACTGTAGCTCTTTACAACAAAAAATTATTTTGCCATTTTGTTATATCCAATATATCAAAATTTGTCTTAAGGTTAATTACAGACATTACAGAGGGCAGTCACAAAAAAACATCTTTCAACCCTTTTACCATTTTCCCTGACCTCAACAAACCTGATCCAATAAACAGCTCATTAAATGCTGATTACGTCAACTAGTTGTTCTAAGTCAGAAAACGTATTTTAAGTGCAGGGCAGTAGGCCTCAAGTTACAGAACTAAGAACCACTGACCAGGCAGCAGAAGCTTAGATCCAGTTGTGTGTTCTTTTGTGTTTGATTCTTTGAGCTCCTAAATTACATATTTATGATGCATTTACACCCAATTTGGCAAAATTAGCCACTTGTTTTTGTTAACATATTTTCAGCCCATCTTTGCACTTGAAAAATACTGTTTGGCTTTCTTAGCCGTTTTTCACTGTAACTTCATGACCATGTTTGCTCACACCTTAAGGCACATTGTAAAACCTGTGCCAATTCAAATAGGCAGATCATAAGCACGTTCCCATGGGGTGACCCAGCATTGAGAAGCACTACTCCAGATGACTCAGGCTTGCAGAATCTGGTCCTGGGTCTGTGTAAACCTTGCTTTGAGCCAACTTGTTGCATTTAACTGACTCCTTTGCAATATTTTCTACATAGGCAATGCTGTCCAAAGAGACGACTTCCGTGTATGAAGAGCAATGTATACTAATGATGAGTACAAGTTCATCCATGAGGGCAAATTTGGGTGCAGTGCAATACTGATAAACTGCACATGACAAAACCACAATGACAAATGCCAAATGATATCCGGGCCTGACTGAGGGATCCACACGGTGGGTAATTTGCACAGAGTCCTAGCTGCTGAGTACTATACCCTAGAGAAGTGATACAGGAAATCACTTTACCATGGATACTTGTCTAATAGTTTATATTTAACTTTAGGGTTTAATATGTTCAGCATTAACAAGGAGACTCGTTGAACGTGATATACAGGTAGAGCCACACATATCCTGATGCACAACTGTGAATTTAAACCAAAGCATTTAGAGTGAGTGAAATGTGGACTTCCAGATGTTTGTTGACCTGCAGATTTGAAAAATAGATTAAAGACAGTTTTATTGCCATTTAGCTAATTAATAAGCAAAAGCAAATACTGCACACAGGCAGTTGCACAGTAATATTAGTCCAGCAATGAGAGGTTAAACCATGGCATGGCATGGTTATTAGCCCTACAGTCATCAAATGTCCTAATTGACCTTAACATTGCTCTCATCATTAAAACTGGTTCTACCCATTCACCTTCCATCACTGACTTAAGGTGCATTTGAACTTTTTGGCCATTGGTCTTGCACTTGGTTAAAGTGTAGCATGAATACGCTGTGTGTGAATACACATGCAGTTTAACAAACACTTGTAACAACTGAAGTCATCCGGAATGAAGAAATGTAACCTTTAAAAGTGGCCTCTAAAAAAAGTAATGGACTGGTGAGCTCAACAGTAAAGTTTTAGTTATCTATGACAGCGTTGTTTCTATTTAGATGTAATTAAGGCCTTCCATTAACAACTACATTCAGCTCCAAACCTTTAATCCCCTTCCTGAGTCATAAAATAAAAGTATGTAGGAGGTACCGTTCTCGCAGAGGTAGGAGTGGTATTGTAAAGTCTGCAATTAACAGACCTAAAAAAAAAAATTTTTTTTTTTAAAATAATTATTAAAAAAAAAAAAATACTGCTGGCAACCTCTAGTAGAATTCAAGGTCAAAAAGACCAAATAAGACTTGCACCAAAACAATTAAAACGTGAAGACCACAAGATTAAATTGTTCTAGAAAGACAGAAAGTGAAAGAAAGTCTAGAAAGTCTAAAAAAAAAACAAACAAACAAAAAAAACACAAATTTTTTTTTGTGCCTTCCCGGAACCAAAGAGGTAGTGCCATGCCCGCATAGAGATGTAACTGATTCAGACAGAACTCCTGATAAGGGTGAGCAACGAAACCCAACTTATATTATCTTCACCTGGCTTAATAGTATGAAACTAATTTAATGTTTCCGGTGTAAATCTTGTAATTAATAAATTTAATAAGAACTGCAAGACACAGTGTGTCGAACCTGTTTAAACATCTGCAGAAAATCAGGTAGTGAAATGTTATCAAAAAAGAGATCTTAAGTTTCACAAAGATGGAAAAAATGAGAATGCAAAAAATACTGAGATTGACCATAAACAGTCCAATTTTTAAACATTCTAATTAACACTTTGTGAGAATGGTAAGTATGTCCAAAGTTGTACGTAAAAAAATAAATATTGAATATATAAATATTGATGTACTGAATTAGAATCTATTTTAATCTAAGCAGTAGCAGAACACTGCTCTCTCATGATTCTACTGAACCTGAATCAAGATAATTTAACTTAAATATAAAACTTAATCCATATTCTTAACATGAAAAGAATTAAAAGTAAGTAGTTGACTTTATTATTTTGATTGTATAGTACTTATTATTGTAAAGCTTAACAATTTGAGAACTAGATGCTTTACAGGTTAAACTGTACCTACAAGCTCAAAACAAGTTCCTACTGTTTAGGTCATTTTATATGTAGGTGATCTGAAAAGAATATATGCGAGGACATTTTGAAACCCAGAATGACATGCTGACAATGCACATGAACATGAAGAAATGAAACAAAGACACATGACCTGCTGTATCTGCAGCTTAAAAAGTAATCTGCTGAACAGTAGTTCTGGTTTCTGTTTTTCTGTAAATGACACTCATGTAGCCTCTTAATCTCCCATAATTATCATCACATTAAGAAGCACAATAAAGATTAATGTCCATTAAGAGAAACTAGGCAACTGACAGGTCTGATCAAGCTCAAAGTTTAGTTTTACACTGATGGGACCTCCCATAGTTTCAATATAATAACAACAACAATTAGTTACTAGATGAAAGATAATTTTATACGACACGCAATAGGCCATGGTGTGCTGAAGCCTAGCCCAGAGCTAATTAGACAAAATGGGGGGAAAAAGATAAAATAGTTCCCTTTGAGCCACTTTTTGTAGTTCACAAAGGCAGGGTATAAAGCAGGGACCAAAAGAGTAAGTATGTTGACATGGGTAAGAAGGGCAAAGCCTCTACTCTGACCCAATCATCAAATTGGTAAACGTTCAAGTTGCTTTGGTTAAAAGTGTCTGCTAAATGACCAAAACAATGTAACGTGATGAATTCATGATGCCGGCAGTTGGCTTTAACAAAACCTTTGAAGTCTGATGCCCCCATTCTGTACCTGATGAGTGGTGTTTTACATTTGGAACTTAATTGATTATTCATTCATTCATTATCTTCCGCTTATCCTCTATTAGGGTCGCGGTGGGGTTCCCCATGCCCATCCAGGGGAGAACATCTCGGGCGCTGGGCAGATAGACCCAGGATAGGGCGCCAATCCATCGCTGGGCACACACTCACTCACACAGACACACTCTATAGGGGGCAATTTTTTTTGAGAATTAATTTAACTTGATCCATGTTTTTGGACTGTGGGAGGAAACCAGAGAACCCGGAGGAAACCCACGCAGACATGGGGAGAACATGGAAACTCCACCCAGATGGGGATTCGAACCGGGAATCCCTAGCGCTGAGAGGCGAACGTGCTAACCACTAAGCCACCGTGCCTTAACTGATTATATTTAAACAGTAGTTTTTTTTATAAAAAGTCCCTTCAATGCACTCAGTTGGTAAGAGACAGCTTACCATGAAGTGTGGCCTGAGTCACCAAGCTGTCAAACAACAAAGACATGGGCCTAGTGCAAGAACATAAACACCGCAGTCTCCGCCCATAACCACAAGAGGATCTTCAACTGAATATGTATGCCACAAGTATGAAACAATGGATATAAACATGACCGATGGTTATATTGTGATGTTATACATCATGAGGCACACTACAGTTCGATTGCTTTAATGGAACTTTTGATTCTCCAAGTTTAATGTGGTGAAACATTAGTGGGTCCTGTCCACAATTACAATGAACAATATTCACATAAAGCATTTTACAGCTGATTTAGCTAAAATCCATGGTTTTTAAACTGTAGAAGGTGAGGTCGGTTGTTTGAATATTTTGCCACTGTAAGGGCTCTAAACAATACCTCGTTATTCCAACAGACCATCTACATCTTCCAGTGTCTCTGGATAAGAATGTAAGCAGGACACACTGATCTCTAAGAACATCCGAGTCAATTATAATTACCAGAATGTCATTCCAAAGGTTTACAATGGCATTCAAGTTTTAATCATAAAACCCATCTTATGACTGTTAATAATCAACAAGTTTAAACCTTCAGGGGAATTTGGACATGAGGGGCAATTGTTTCCATGTTGTCCGGGTGCCATCCATAAACAGCTAAATACATAATCTATAACTCCTCTCTGGACTGGAATGTGCTAAAGATTAACAAACTTAACTTTTACCAGCATTTATTTTTGTTCGAGTTGCATTCAGTAGGAATCATAATCTCATTGCTGAAACTTCATGTTTATTTTGCGTTGTGTGAAATGATTCCAGTACAGCTGCAGACCCTGCAAGTTCAATGAGCTTACTGACAGGCTGCCTCCTTTATTCAACCTGAAGGGTGTCACACTCAGATAGTTTAATATCCAGTGTTTGTAAGTTATGATACATGAAAGCAACAGTAATTCTACAAGACTAATGTTTGCATATTCGTGTAGCGCTGCCATCAAGGTTAATTATTTAACTTTTCAAGTGAAGCAAGGTGTTAATGGAAAACAGAGGTTTATGTGACACTGAAGTGAAGCCAGAGTCAAAGTTAAATACTTTTACATGTATGATTATCAGAGAAGAAAACTGTTTAGCTTAAAATGTCTTACATTATCTTGCAAAAAAGTTAAAAATCCCTCAATAAATGGACTGCTCCACTTGGTTTGAAAAGTCTTTAAATTACTGAACCCATTTATATATCCTCTTCTTATTCTTTCACCTTGTTCACATGAGAGGTCGTCTCAGCAGAGAAGGTCCACATATATGATACATATATGTACATGCGTCATATCCACACCAAATGATCCACAGATACCATCCCTGACACAGCAAAAAAAAAAATCTAAGAAATGTGGTTTTCATGCATTTTTACATTTCCTTACATCCTTTTGCAGACACATTAGCCAAAGTGACTAACAAGCACCCTGATGACCTTTACCCTTAGGAATAAGGGTTTAGGGCCTTGCTCATTGTCCCACATTGGTACATTTGTCAAACTCGGAGTTTGAATCCCCAAAGTTCAGCCCAACACCCTCGCCACCAACTTCTATGCCCTCATGTCTCAACTTTACATATTATATTAACAGGTATTTTTGCAGAATTTGGCAGACCCCCTTACTCAGACTGACTAGGAGGAGTGTTTGCATAACACAACACCAAAACTCAGGGCTTAGGACAGACACACACAACACAGTAACTTAAGTAAAATTTACTTTTATGTTTTGATGCTGCTCTAACAAACACGGTCACTGGGTTCCAAAAGAAGGTTCTGGGTTCATTTAGTGATTTTTAAGATTTATGTGAACGGAAGTTAAAATATTGTAATAAAAGTTCTCATTTGTTAAGTGAAACTATAAATAATTTTGCTTCTCATAATTGTCTGATGCAACGCAAAATCTGAACCTTACAGGAACCCCCCCCTCCTTCTTCCCTCCCTGCCTAGCTCACCCCCTCTTTGTACACAGTCTCCACTTCCAAACCCATCTGCCAACAGCCAATTGTCACAAAAGAGAAGTGAAGAGGGGGATGGGGATCGTTTGTGCTGCTTTCACTCTGGCCAACATGCTTTTCCTTTACTTGAATTAGAATTTGGAAAAGAGGGGAGTGGTTTAAGGATTCATGAATTATGGAAATGCTTGAGGCTACTTAAGGTCTCAGAAGGACCTGTGGTTCGAACATGTTCCGACATGTTCCTTCTGGTCTCGTAAGTTCTGTGTTATATAAAATGCCGAAACACCTGCTAGAAAATGTCTTGGATTAAACTGACATGCAGTAAACGAATCGTCTTAGCAAAGTCATTATTCTTTGAAACTGTGCAAAAAATTATTTAAAAATTATATACAGTATATTATATATATTGACTTATTGTCAGTTTCATCTCCATATATTTATATAACATTAAGAAAAATATTGAAACCAACAATCATGTCAAGGTCAGAATCACAGATCATTTGCTCTTTCTGCTTAATGGCATGAAGATCCGAAGCTGCCAGACCTTTAACATTGCACTGCTGCTACATGATTGGCTGAGAAAATAACCGCATGGAAAAACACAAATATTACACTACAACATTTATCACTCTTTAATTAAACAGTCTGTAAGATCTATATATGGATATAAATATACAAAAAGTACAGTTGTGCAGGTCAACGGCAAATGCTGTAATCACAACCGAACACAAAGACAATGAGTAAGGTTTAACTTCAACAGAACAAGATGCATAAAAAACTACTGATTTAACACTTGTTACCCATGCAGTGTAAACACATTTGATGTTCATGTCACACATCATCAAGTTTGATCAAACAGCAGCAAGAACAATGGTCACCTTTGGTAACACCACAAAGCTTTGCAAACACTCAAAGAACTTCCACCACTCTGCTTCATGCACCCTTTTAAAAGAGCATTTTCTAGCAAAATTGTTTTGCCTTTATTTTTTTTTAAAAACAGGAAAACTGCATTAGGCATCAGGACAGTAAAAGCATTCAGAATGAACCTCGAACAGGATGCACATATCACTGTAAATGATACCGGTTTCCCAGCCATTACACTAATTTCATAAAGTGGAGGTCCTGAGGAACGTTCAGCTAAAGATTGGAAGAAGCTCTCTTTTATTGGGATGCAGCTGAAACACAGTAAAATACATACAAACAGGTATTTAAACAGAAGCGTTGCACATATCCTTTTGATTTGTTATTGTTCAACACCTATGTGAAAACTTTTAAAGCCGAAAAGCCTTTAGGTGTGACCATGCTGCAGGGACTAAAGGAAAATCTGCACATTGAAAGCACACTGGATTATATAAATCAATAAGACATGGCAAGTATTTCTGAGGTAGACCATGTTTTACTTTAAATAATAATAACAGAACTTCATAATCAATCAGAAGTCTGAGTTAATTTAGTTTTTGTCAAAACCCAAACTGCTGCAGTCTAAAGCAACTTGTGTATATAGTGTTTTAGAAGAATTTAGGTCAGTACATACAGTACATTAAAGTAATCCATCCTAAATTAATTTACAAGTGTGGTGTCACACTCCATGTTACCAACTATAAGAAGTTTTGAATAGAAAACCCATTGGATCAAAGACTGACAATTTTAAAATGTAGAGCTTTTGAAAAAGATTGACAAGGAATTATTGGCCACCACTTGTAGACGCAACACTCATAGTTACCGTCCAATCCTATTCAGCGGAATGACAATGTGTGTGAGTGAGAAGAAGCAATGTAAATGAAAAGATGGAGCAATACTATCAAGAACCAAAACAATGATTCAGAGAAGCAACATGCAACCATTAGATTATTACACTGCGGTTCCGTTCTAAATCAAACACCGTCACACCTTAAAGTCCTTCCTGTGGAAAGGATTTTGTGTAAATGCTGCAGAAGTGTTTGCTTAATTCTGTCTGCTGAAGCCTCTTAAGTGTGTGTGTGTGTGTGTAAAGCTGAATGACACTGCAATTGTGCTTTATTAATTATTTAAACATAACAGTTATTATATTTGATAAAGACTAGAATGCACTAAGCCAATAATAATTTTTTTTTAAAAATCAACAAAAATAATAAATCATAATGTGTAGCTTCCTTATACAAATAAATAACCCCGTCACTTGTGACCAGGGTAGGTCTCACACCCAGACAAATTTGCAGTTTGGCAATTTTATTTTTAGGATACTGATTCAGTTAAGTTCTGAATAAATCAAGTGATGCAGAATCCAATCATTTACAATGTTGTAGTCTTAAAAGATTATTACATCTTTGATGACTTGTGAAACTTTTCTGTCTATGGCGTTACATTTTTAATGGGTTTGTTAATTGTGTTAATTACAGTTTATAATGAAATTTTAACATCGATCTGTTTGCATATCTGATCTAATGTTCCAGGGTCTAACTTAATACAGCACTGCATTAAACCAAGTATTTACTGTATTTAATTAATTCATGATAGTCGTCATAAATTTATGGAATGATGTCATAATAAAACTGTATTAAACTTACTTATAATGGACATGTAGCTCCCAACTTCATGGCATAAAATTGTTTGTAGTATCAGATTTACTCTTTATTGTAATTAACAACACTCAGTGTTTAAGTAACTTTCAACGGCATTAATTCTTCACTGAAATAACCTGAATTAGCACTACTGAACTGATTGTGATAACTTTTCGGAGTCCTGAGAACAGGGTTAACACTTTGGCATTCAATTAATTATTTATTTCATTACATATATGTCTGAGAAGTCCAAATTAATCATCAAGAGTGAGATCTTGAAGAGTCCATGGCTAATACTGAGTAATTTTGGTACGTTATTATTTAATATAAAAACTTACACCACCATCCACCATGAAGATGTGTGCACATTACTCATACACCTAGATGATCAGTTTGGAAATCTAATTCCAAACGACCCCCCTCCCCCACACACACACACGCACGTCCCTGGAGTACAACATTAAGAGAATTAGTACACTTCTGTGTATAGACTTCAGGACTCTATACAGACACAGCAGAGTATTGAAAGCATTCTGAAAGGACGGAGAACAGAACAGGAGTCATTTGTAGACCTTTCCTCTTTTGTCCCCACAACATGCATTGTTGTCTAAATTCATTTTGCCCCCTGCAGCAATAACACGACCTCTAACTGGAACTTCCATCAAAGCGTTTATTCTAATCAGTTTAATTAATAAGGTTACCTAGCTGTCGTAATTACGATATAAAAACAATATCAAATGCACGTGTTGTGTTGTTCAGGTTTTGCTGAACGTTTAATTGGTGTCCCAGTGTAATTAGTGATGATTCATTTATTATTAAGCAAAACAACACCTTCGATACTGTGTTTCCAAAAAACTGTCATAACGTAGCTGAGGGAAGATTCTGCAGGGTTCGTACCTTCAGGATTTCATCGAGGTCCTCTTTGGTCAGACACGGATGATCTCTGAGGAACTTCTCCTTCTGTTGGTTGTACCGGGACACCGCGAGTTTCCAGTTGGGTTCCTCCAGCACTTGGAAGATCGCCGCCCCGATGGACAGGTAGAAGATAATCGCCGAGGTGAGCAAGGGGCCCTTATCCACCATGCTTACGAGCAGCCCTTGTGCAGGTTACGGAGCTGAATACAGCATTCCCGGTGCGCTCCCACGCCGCCTGCCCGAAGCGCCGGTGCGCGTAAACGTCTCTCGCCTTTCAAGAACCACTGGTTTCTTTTTGGAAGCGGGCGCGGGGTGTCGGTGGCTTCTCCAGGTGGATAAAGGGTGTGTGCTGGGAAAACGGGCTGCATGAACTGCGGCGGCAGGAATAATGTAAGAACAGTGACAGGCGCTGCGTCCATGTGCGCTCGCTCGCTGCGCTCCTGTGGCTCGCCGCACTTGATTAAAGCGCCGGAATAAAGCAGGAGGGACCCGGAGGCGCGGTCGGTACGGTGGCTCAGAGGAGCGCGCCAAACCTTCCCAAATCCACCAATCGTGAAACACCTGACATCACAACTTTAACCGAAAAACACCGCAACAGAAACACCCCTCACAACGGAGATCATAAACGTTTACAATCAAGCGGCAAATATTACAGAATTAAAGAGATGTGTTATTTATTTTGCTTTGCTTTGTAGATTTTTTAATTAACATTCATTCATTCATTATCTCCCGCTTATCCTCTATTAGGGTCGCGGTGGGGTTCCCCATGCCCATCCAGGGGAGAACGTCTCGGGCGCTGGGCAGATAGACCCAGGACAGGGCGCCAATCCATCGCTGGGCACACACTCACTCACACATACACACTCTATATGGGACAATTTTGAGAATTCAATTAACTTGTTCCATGTTTTTGGACTGTGGGAGGAAACCGGAGAACCTGGAGGAAACCCACGCAGACACGGGGAGAACATGGAAACTCCACCCAGATGGGGATTCGAACCGGGAATCCCTAGTGCTGAGAGGCGAACGTGCTAAACACTAAGCCACCGTGCCGCAATAACATATCATATTAAATATATGTATTAATAGTAGCTCAGTGGTTTGGTTGTTGGGCTATCAAGCTGAAGGTTGGGGGTTCAAATCCCAGGTCCACTGAAGTTACCAGTGTGGCTCCTTGAGCAAGACCCTTAACCCTCATTGCTCCAGGGATGTTGTGATTAACCCTGTGCTCATCTTATAAGTCACTTTGGATAAAAGCCTCTTCTAAATGACCAAATGTAAAATGTATTAAGGTAGCACGGTTCAAATCACAATCTGGGTGGGTGGGTGAGGTTTCCATGTTCCCCCAGTGTACACATGGGTTTCCTCCCACAGCCCAAAACATGGATCAAGGTAAATTGAATGCTCCAAATTGCCCCATATAGAGTGTGTTTGTGTGTGTGTGTGTCTGTATGAGTGCCCAGTGATAGATTGGTGCCCTGTCTTGGGTGTATCTGCCCAGCAACTGAAACATTCTCCCCTAAATGGGCATGGAAACCTGTTACCACCATGACAAATACTAGTTTAGTACCATCCTAGAACCATGACAATCAAGTTTAGTAACTTTAAAACCTTAATAATTAATATAACTATCCCCTACATAAATCACAACCAGTTCAGTAATATAACCATTACTACATTAACCACTACCATTTCATGTTGTGACCATCAATAATAAAATGCCTTACGAACTACCAACCTTAAACCTCAGCCACAATTAGTTCAATATTCTCATCATTATTATAAACTAGACTCATGCCTTAAACACTGCCAGCCCAAGAACCATAACCATTAACACTATGCATGAATAATCTGTAAGATGAGTGTAAAAAAAATTTAGGTCATTAGTTAAATAATACAAAATATAAAAGTATACCATGTAAACAAAAACCTGTACCATTCTCAGATCAGTACTAATTACATTACTAATACTCTGTGTACTGTTGGTGTAAGGTCAGTGTGTTCTGTACCTTCTGGTTCCCTCCTACAGTCAGAAGGTTAAAAGCTGGTTCCACACCTCAACCTGACTTTCTTTGTGTATGTATTTATTACATTAATGTTTTAACACTCATAGCCTGAAGCTACACAACAACCACCGTGTGTCATATGCTATATGCATTGCATGCATTCCTATATTATATGCTGTAACGTTTCAGTTTGTGTTATATATGAAAACACTGCTGTTTGTTTAGGCGTAAAAATAAATGTTTTAGTATTGCAGAACTAGTTTCAAAACGGATTTTCCGCACAATCGCCCACTGTTTTTTCACCAGGCTATGACCATTACAGATTTATGATGCTATTAATGCAAAGTTTAAAACACAGGTAAATCGGTAAAGCTTTAAAAAGAGGAGTAAGTCCAAACTTAGCAGTGGCAAATCACTTAAAATAAAAAGCTGTTAGGTGTTTCAAATAGTTCTATGATTTAAATAAATGTACTCCACCCAGTTGTCTGTCACAATCTTTTATGGAGTTGTTTACTTCTGGAGAGATACACACTCACACCTCGGATCACACACGTCTTAAAGGGATCAATAATTTGTGCAGAAACAAAGCAGACGGAACACAGTGGGAGTTATTGTGAATAAACACTTTGAAGTACATGCCAGTTATTTGGCCTGCGGATTCTATATTCAGATATTTAATGAATTAACAGTCATGATCTAAAGAAAATACATGTACTGGGGAACATTTTGAAAACATTATAATATTTCATATATATATATATATATATATATATAGGGGCGGCACAGTGACTTAGTGGTTAGCACGTTTGCCTCTCAACGCTAGGGATTCCTGGTTCGAATCCCCATCTGGGTGGAGTTTCCATGTTCTCCACGTGTCTGCGTGGGTTTCCTCTGGGTTCTCCGGTTTCCTCCCACAGTCCAAAAACATGGATCAAGTCAATCAAGTTTTCCAAATTGCCCCATATAGAAAGTGTCTGAGTAAGTGTGTGCCCAGTGATAGATTGGTGCCCTGTCCTGGGTGTATCTGCCCAGCGCCCGAGATGCTCTCCCCTGGATGAGCATGGGGGACCCCCCCCACGACCCCAATATAGGATAAATTATATTTTTAATTTTTTTTTTTTTTTCAGATCACATTCAAGCTCAGTAGATCATGTCTTCCTTACTCCAGCACAGTCTGTTCATTGAAGCAGAGATGTGAGATTTCAACAGTTCAATGATCAATGAGCTTTTTATGCTACATTGTTGCCCCTAAGGGTATGAAAGGGACCCTTAGACGGTATAAGTTGTGCTGTCCTTGACAGACGAGCACGCTCAGTATAGTGTAACATCCCCAGAGTGACATCTGCAGTACCAATACCCTGCTGTGAACAAATCTATTGCTTTTAAACAATAGATAAACAATGGATAAGGTCTAAGTTTGATGCCTCTAGCCAGGGAGCAGCGACACAAACTCTTTTAGTTAAATAGTTAAGTAAATAGGACGCAGCACGGTTTACATGTCCATCTCACTGGGGCTCCATGTTTAAATCTCGATCTGGGTGGAGTTTCCATGTTTTTCACATGTCCACCTGGGTTTTCTCCCACAGTCCATAACATGGATTAAAGTCAAATTGGCAGATCTAAATTGCCCCTAATAAATAAAAGGTAAAGTAAAACATGCACTTTTTTACATTATGAGTGTGATAAGCGTGATCCTTATGGCCAACTCTTATGGGTGTCAACTGCAAGCCAGGTCAGTGCCTGAACTCATCAACGCCCATGATTGTAGTCTGTACAGATAAACGTGATAGTGTCGTGTCCACAGTCTCGAATATTTGTGTATGTTAAAGCAGACAGGCACTTAAACCTTAGTTGCTGGTTAAAAGCTCATTTTAGCTTACACTCCGAGCTGATCTCAGAATCTGATGTGAGATGAGCCATGGGCCCCAGAGCTCTGGGCTTTTCTTCTTCTCTTTTCAGGATGTGAAGTCCCCAAGGATTTCTGCTTCATTAAGTAGAATTACCGGTGGGCACCAATGGCTGCTGTTTTAGAGTACACAGAGCTCATTACATAAACTTCTATCACATTTACATTAAAATCATTTTTAATAAGAGCATTATATGTTTTAAAACTATTATCAATGTATGCATTTAATGTTTAAAATGCACCTGCAAATTTTTTTGACCAATCATCCAAAAAAAAAAGCAGCTTACAGGTGTCGGATGTATTGAGGGACACTTGCTGTGTAGACTGGCACACAATTAGGCCAGAATAAAACTAAAAACAAAACACTAAATGAAAAAACCCAATTTAGTTATTCAAATTGAGGCGGCACGGTGGCTTAGTGGTTAGCACATTCGCCTCTCAGCGCTAGGGGTTCCCGGTTCGAATCCCCATCTGGGTGTAGTCTCCATGTTCTCCCCGTGTCCACGTGGGTTTCCTCCGGGTTCTCCGGTTTCCACCCACAGTCCAAAAACATGGATCAAGTTAAAATAAATTCTCCAAATTGCCCCCTATAGAGTGTGGTCTGTGTGAGTGAGTGTGTGCCCAGCGATGGATTGGCTCCCTGTCCTGGGTCTATCTGCCCAGCGCCCGAAACGTCCCCCCTGGATGGGCATGGGGAACCCCACCGCGACCCTAATAGAGGATAAAGCGGGAGATAATTAATGAATGAATGAAAATGAATGAGTTATTTAAATTCATGTCACAGCACATCTGTCTATGAAAAATGTCTTTTTAAAGGCAAAACACCAGTGAGATGAAAAAAAGGCAACTGAAGAAGCTAAAAGCCACTTAGAAAGGCCTAAAAATGGCCAACTAGTAAAACAGATAGAGACAACAATGTACTTGAAAAGATATTATAGATTTAAAAATCATAAAGGGTTATGGTCCCTTTTTGATCAAAGACACCTAAACTGCTACAGAAATTTTTGTTGCTGCTTGTGTTCATGAGTGAAGTCACATCCCAGGTCCCATTTCAGGCTACAAATTTGTGTGTGTGCATTGTGGGGTTGGGTAAGGTTGGGTGGGAGTGAGTGGCCAAGTGTGGGCTGGGGGGTTGCTGGGGTACACCTATACTATTTCACTCATTGTAGCATGTGAACCAGCACTGCTGCTGCTGCAACTCAAAGTAAAAAAAAAAAAACCTTATTGCTATATGCCATTACATTGTGTTTAATTAATAAAGAATTATATGAAAAATAAATGGATGTTTAATCAATTGTTTCTTTTGAAGATTAACATTCTACCAAATCAGTAAGTATGTCTACTAATTAAAAAGAATATTAACTAGTGCACTTTTCCTTGACATAATATCATTATAATATACGTGAAACCACTCACCCATGCAGTTTGATGCACTGTGGTTCAGATAATCACTAGATAATTATGTGAAACACACTGTAAGTAAAATTAGGCTGAAATGGCTCTTTGTTCTGTTCACCATCTTATTATTTTACCACCGAGGATAAGATTTCATGCAAGAACCTTACCTTGTAAATCTATCCTAAAAACTTCTACATCATAAATAGCTTTGATTCAAATCCACACAGATTGAGACAGCGAACTGCAAAATGAGCAAAAGAAAAAGGCTCTACAATGTCTGCTGCACTTTAAGTTTAATTTATGACAGGGTAGAAGAATAAAAAAAAATATTTTGCAAGATGAACGGAAAATGAACGGAAACTCTGCCACCCAGTGTTCAAATAGTGTACTGTGTAACTCTAAGTACCGTCATCCAAATAATGTTATACACTTTTACGTAATAGAGGCTTCACCTACAAGCTGTTGCTCTACATTCTTTGTTAATTCTCTTTACACTGTTCTTCAATTACCAGAACCCCTATATATATCCACTGCAAAATCAAGTATTATGTGTCTCATACAGTCATACCAGTGCAACACATCACTGTACCATCAATGTCATTGTGATGCTGAGAATAATCTACCACCCAAGTAGCAGCTGTTCGGTGAACAAAATAGGATAAAGGGATTAACAATGTATAAGAGAATCAGATGGAATATAATTGACCATAAGATAACTACAACATGCATCTAAACAGTAAGGACTGTGAGCACAGAAACAAGTGTATCTCTTTTATATTTTCTCTTTTATAGCTCTTAACAGACTCTTGATGGGTTAACAGAAGCAATACACAGAGTGATAATAGAAGTTCTCATTTTAACCACTCCAGCCCACGCCTGGTGTTAAATTAAACTTAATTATAAGTTCTGATTATGTATGTTTAATTAACCCACACTTCAAACCTTAAGTTTTAAGTCAAAGAAATACAGGGTAGGGTTTAGGTGGAAAAGTAATGAAAAAAATTAATATTACTCAATTTAATTATTACGAGACTACTCGTATACTCAGCATGTATCACTGTGTACATGCACAAGTTTTTATGGTTCGGACTGGAGAGGTAATATGGCTGTGATGTCACAAACACATTAGTGCATGAGGTCTGTGTTTAGGTCCAATTGTTTCTTTTCACTTAGTACAGAATTATCAGATATTATTAATTGTGTGTGAAAAAGGGGCGTTCTCTGCACTCACTGAGTGATAGGCGTGAAACACCCTGCAACACATTTACACATCAGATACCAACAGGGCAGTTTGGTATCTTCAATACAGTGACTTGCCAAGAAAACCAAAGATTTAAGACTGTAATCAGGCCCTTCTAGGTATGAACAGTGTGTACTGTGTACCCATGCTGGCTTTACATATTCATATATATCTCATCTTATTATCTTTTGCTTAATCCTCCATTAGGGACAAGGAGAAAACATTTCAGGATTCAATCCATCACTGGGCACACTATTAAATCTAGCAAAAGAATATGCTATTTATTTAGATATGGCACAGTGGCTTAGTGGTTAGCATGTTCACCTCTCAGCACTAGGGATTCCCGGTTCGAATCCCCATCTGGGTGGAGTTTCCATGTTCTCCCCGTGTCCGCATGGGTTTCCTCCGGGTTCTCCGGTTTTCCTCCCACAGTCCAAAAACATGGATCAAGTCAATTGAGTTCTCCAAATTGCCCCCCATAGAGTGTGTGTGTGTGAGTGAGTGTGTGCCCAACGATAGATTGGCACCCTGTCCTGGGTGTATCTGCCCAGCGCCCGAGACGTTCTCCCCTGGATGGGCATGAGGGAACCCCACCATGACCCTAATAGAGGATAAAGCGGAAGATAATGAATTAATTTAGATATGGTATTTAATTTACATTTTGTAGATGCTTTCGTTGAAAAAAAAAAAAAAACAAGTCAAGTGAGTAGGTTAAATTGGCACTAAACGACAATCACCACTAGAGTGCAGTGGGGTGCACCTTTGGAAAAGAGCTGAAGTATGATCATGAGCGTCAGTGGCTAATGTCAAAGACTTGTCCTGGGTACAGGATATGTTATTTAGTCAAGTTGCATTAACATATTTGGGTTTAATAAAGTTCAGTCAAACCAGTCTAGCTGTAAAGATTTCCTCATACAATATAAATGCATTGCAGTAGCCAATCTTAAGTACTTGGACTAACAGTTGAGCCATCTGTTCAGTCGAAAATAATCTGATTCTGATGTTAAATAAAATAAATCTGCAGGTAGGGGATAGACTCAGCTCTGTGTCAGCTGTAAATCCAAGGTCAAAGACAGAGCTAATTTAAAATAATTTAATATTTTAATCTTGTTTTTTTTTTAAAAAAAATTTATTTTGCTTTCACAAACTAATAAGGTCATTCATTCATTCATTCATTATCTTCCGCTTTATCCTCTATTAGGGTCGCGGAGGGGTTCCCCATGCCCATCCAGGGAAGAACGTTTCGGGCGCTGGGCAGATACGCCCAGGACAGGGCGGCAATCTATCGCTGGGCAAACAATTAATAAGGTGATTAAGTTTAATGATGGGTGGCACGGTGGCTTAGTGGTTAGCATGTTCACCTCTCAGCACTAGGGATTCCCGGTTCGAATTCCCATCTGAGTGAAGTTTCCATGTTCTCCTTGTGCCCGTGTGGGTTTCCTCTGGGTACTCCGGTTTCCTCCCACAGTCCAAAAACATGGATCAAGTCAATTGAGTTCTCCAAATTGCCCCATATAGAGTGTGTTTGTGTCTGTGCGTGTGAGTGTGTGCCCAGTGATAGATTGGTGCCCTGTACTGGGTGTATCTGCCCAGCGGCCAAAACGTTCTCCCGTGGATGGGCATGGGGAACCCCCCCGCGACCCTAATATAGGATAAAGCGAAAGATAATGAATGAATGAAATTTAATGATGTTTGATGTTTTGAATTGAACCTGACAGATACATTTACACTGTGGGGTTAAATGAAATGTCACACTACCAGCAGCACACAATAACCTTCAGGCCACAGTAAACATCTCCTGCATGGAAATGGAAAGGTCATGAAACTTTTGTCCTCTCACTGTTATAACCTGCCACTGTCTTGAGATATTCAAATCATGTTAGGTTGTATGTAGACACACCTCCAGGCTGCTTCTGATGATTAAAAAAGGTGTGTACTCAGGAAGGCTTTCAGGGAAATATGCAAATGTTACGTGAGAAACGTCCCCGCATTACTCATGTTTCTCATCATTTTACATGCACCTTTAAGTTTATTAAAAAAAACAAATGTAAAGCCTTTAGCAAAATTACATTTCCAGAACAAAAAACTATTAAATCACGCAATTATCTGAGCTTTTTGCATCGGCTTGAATTATCTCTGTGTCAGTATACTGCCAAGAGTTGCAATACACTGTTCAGCTCAGAATGGATATGTTATTTATAGAAAAATATGTGAACCATTTGAGCTACAGTTCTGAATAAAAAATATTATAGCAAATGCCTTTCACACGCACAAGAAAAGGAATATTTTAATTTTCAAAATGCTTCATGATTAAACTTTATCACCACTACAGTTAGTGTTGTTATCCTATCCCTATTAAACACAAGTGTCCATAAACTTCTGGCTGATATTCCAGTGGATTTATTATTCCAATTATCCCATTGTTTTATTAGTAATCATACCTACTATAAACAGTCACTTTCTGTAATATTGTAAATAAAATATCTACATAATTGTACTTTTTAAATACATATTTGTTTTTCAGGGGTGCCAACATTTGAGAAAGAAGTAAATGTATAACTAAATTCAGCAGATGTTTTTATATGGAGTAACTTTTAAAAATGCTGTTTCTTTTTCTTGAACATATTTGCATGTTATTTAAATATTTGTTGTCCAATCAGCTGAAGCCGATTAAGCACCAGTGAAGGTAACAACATGTTCCCAAAGGAAAAACAAATATCTAAAAACTACAAACTACTTAAGGAAGCAAAAGACAAGAGGTTATTTAATCATTTTAAAAATTATTATAACTGACGAGTGTAAAACAAGTCAAATTTAATGAGATTTTGGGTTTGGAATGGTAATCTAAAAAAATTTTTTTTTTTTTAAAAACTTTAAATCCAAAACAACTGCTTATTTAATTGACTTTTAAAGATTTGACACCATCTTGTATTATAAACCTGCTTTATAAATGTTAGGGGGGTTCAAAAAGGAGTAAACCTCATAGATTAACAGTAGATAGGACTTGAAAAGAATTTTTAAGTCGTATCTTTTAGAGTTTTTATGAGAAATATATTAAGATGCTTTTCACTAATAAACATACTGAAGACTGACAATTACACACAAACTCCATTGACAGAGGACGTTAGTGGCGAGGCTGTTAGTAATTTGATCATAGTGAAAATTGGATTTCTTTTTATAAATGATTTAAGTCATACTGTGTCGAGTTGGTTTGGCTGCTTGGATGTTAATATGTTCAGTGTTAAATGTTTTTAAATTGCAGTATAAAAAATAGCATTTTTCATTACATGTATGTAATGGTGAAAAAAAGGTTATTTTATTAAAACACCGAGGAAAACCACAGTGGGTATTTGGCCAATTAACATTGTTTTCTTTTGGTGTGTCACTAACTACAAACCACCTGTACATAATGACATTTAACACTGAGACCTCATTATCACACTTTATTTTTACATTTTAACTATTGTTTTCTAATTTTTAAAGTATTTAGTTTCTTTAAACTGTTTACTAACAGGTAAGTCTCTCATAAAAACCAAACCCATTGCGCCTTGGGCTGAAAGACGGAAATAACACAAATAGAGGCCTAAACAGGGTTAGGCCTTTAAACAGGTCAAAACTGAGGACAACAGGGTAAAGGAGTAGACAGAGTTTACTGAGAGCATCACCATGACTGTCTAAATGAAAACGAATGGAAACACAACAAACCTGAACGTGCAGGACAAACAGAAGTCTCACACAAGAACATCAATTAGAAACAGGATGAGATAATTAAGTAAAGCAAACTCAGCTGAAGGTAATTAATGAGGAAAAATGAACACTAAGGTAACTAATAAAAAATTATAGTGTCAAAATAAAAGTTCAGATCAGGGCGTGCAAAGCTCTCTCTGACAAATCACACCTTTAAACAGTCGAGCACATAGCTGGAATATTGTATGCTGGAAATAGATTTGCTTTTGTCCATATAGTCTATTTAAATTGCTATTCTATTCTATTTAAATTGCTATTTGTCTATTTACTACCAATGACAAAGACAGCTAATAATTAAAAAAGTTTTTTTGGCAATCAAAACTCGAACTGCGACATTACAACTCAAATTGTATTTAAATTGGGTTTACGCTTATAATAAAAGTTCCAATGAGAAACAATAACGTAAATCAAAGTTGGTTGACGTTATCCATAAAATTTATTTTATTAACAAGAGAAACATTCTATGATGTTACAAAATAGGCAGTGGGTTTTATTTAGGACAGCAACCAAAATCATAAACCAAACCAACAAACATGTGCCACAAGAAAGGAAAATAAAGTGCAGATTTATGTTGCAGGATGATCTGGCATGTCAAAATTTATTCACCATTATTTACCATTGAGAGCATATCTTATTTATTGACATCAAGTTCTTTATCCTATTCCTAACAAAGCTGTCCTGAAGACTACAGTATTCAGTGACTGTGGTGACCATTACTGCAGTTATTGTATTAAAAGAAAAAGACCCCGCAGTTCAGATGCCAAGAATTTTGCATACAGGGCAAACTAGTGGCATACATACTGTGGTTCTGTGTTTTTACAATGATCTGCTGCACCAGTTGTGTGATTTATTCTCTTTATTACTAACATATCAAACAGCACAAGTGAGTCAATTCTCACTGTTTAAAGGTCTGGTTTAAAATTTTAGTGCAACTGAAATTATTTTTTTTAATTTACACTGACGCTTTACATTTTCAGTCACTGGATTTGGCTAAATGCTACTCTTCCAAAAATTCATTGATATTTTCTATTACATATGCCTTTAATACATAACTCCCATGACATCAACAAGATGAATGTAATTGCCCACTGCATACTACACTGTAGGCAAATCTTTTAATGTCTTAACATTCCCTAAAAGTAAGTGAAAGTATGTGCTATCCCATGATTCAACTGGAGCTGAATCACATGGTGAAGCTGAGAAAATAGGGTTTGAAAATGGGGATGTGAACTACAACCATAAAATGAAACATGAAAAAAAAAAATCATGAATCAATGTCCAACATAAAATAGCTTTTGATTAATAGTTTGACTTTTACAGTGGGAATAACATGTGAAATGACATTTGTAATTCGATGGACGGGATACAGCCGAGATTGCATGGTTTCTAAAGAGTTGCTTACACATATAGCCTGCTATGTTACTGATTTAACAGCACTTACTAAGTCAAAACTAGGTTTAACAGATTAGAAGCTGTGGTCTCAGAATAATAGGCAGCTATAAATTCCTTCATTCATGAATAGTAAGAGCATATCTATTGATTTAATTTTTTTTAAATAAATTATTTTTCATTTCGTGAGGTGTCATTTACACCTCTCCAAATGAACACATGGGGCTAACAAAACGAAGAAAACAGATAGACTACCGTCTGTAATTGTAAGACTACAAAGTCCATCTATATGGTAAATGGAGGACATAGACAATGGAGCAAAAAGACAGTACAGTTTATAAGTCAAATATACATAAAAGTCTCTACGATCATACATCAGAAAACATAAACACAGTATTAATCTGTACATAGACAGGAACTTAATTATTAAACAAAATCCGTATTTGCTTTATGAAGTCTTCATATCTACCACTCCTCTGCTAGAACTTGTCAGATGAGCTCCTTCTGCCCTCTAGTGGATGTGGTTTGGTGTCACTGAATACCATTCAGTCTTTGGAGCAATCTCTTCCTGAGCTGTATGGAATTACTAACACCATACACACGTACTATTTTCCACAAAATGGGTCATCTGATACTGAACCTCAACCTCACTGCATTCAGCTGTTCTGCTGGTTACCGCCGACCACTGGTTCTGTTTAGGTAAATGTGGTGGCAGATGCCAGAGTGAGATAGCCGCTTGTTGGATACCAGTTTAAACACTGTTGTAGTGGTAAATAATATGGGGAGGACAAAATGATGGAGAGTGAACTAGAAAAATAGGTATTATTTTATTTTAAACTACAGGACATATTAGTGGCCAAGTTCATTGACACGTGAGGTGTCATAGGATATGTAACCTACCTGTAATCTGTTAAAGTGCAAGTAAATTTTGTAATCTTATATGCTGTTAATATTTTTTATAATTATGAACTCTACTTCTTAAGGCCTTTAACCAAACATGAATGAAGAAAAACAATCAGCCTTGCTTATCCTGCGTTTCAGTTTCTTTCTCTGGTTTCACTGGGATCTCTTCCACTTTCTCACTATCTTTACTGTCCTTGCTGCCTTTGTTCTTGAGGTAATTATTTAAGCGCTCCAGAAGGTCAATTGTATGGTTGATGACTAAAGCCAGCCAGGCCATGCCAAAAAATATCCAAACTGCCATGAGGCACCCGTACCATTCGGGGTAATCCAAGTCTGGGTTATAATCTAAAAATAGGGAAAAGGAGAAAAGAAAACAACAAAAATTGTAGCATTTTATAGAATGCAAAGTCATGGAGAACTGTCAGTTCATAGATCTTACCTGCTACCAAGTCTCCAAAGCCAATGGTACTGAGGGTGATGAAGCAATAGTATATGGACTGGGAGTAGTTCCAGTGTTCGTAAGTCGAAAACATGAACATGGGGGACACAAGGTACAGGAAAGCTGAGATAAGGAAGGATGCCATGTGGAGCCCCACCACTACAAGACGCTGTGGAGTAATAAATAAAAAAAAAAAAAACAGGTAAGGAATCTAAAAGTATATCTCAACCCTGTAGACCATAAAAAAAAATACCTCAAAAGTAAAGATATTAAAAATATAGTAATATTAGTTTATCTTTGCCATTACAATGGCTTGCCAAATTTCCCTTGTCTTGTTACTTGTAGAAGATTTTAAGCTATTAAGGTCTTTTATCATTTATTTTAAAACCTGTAGGTTGTTATATTAGTCTTGATATGTTAATAAAAAAGGTCTCTTACTATATCTTTTTAATTTTTTCTTTGTATGTGTGCATTTATTAATTAATTAATTATTAATTCCAAAAAAGTTGGTGTAGTCACAAAACTAGATAACAGCCTTCATAGACCACTGCAATCTGGTCATTATTTTGTATACAGTGCCGTATAATTGACGCTCGTGTTCAAGACAGGCAAAGCAAGAATAATATATATATATATATATATATATATATATATATATATATATATATATTTTTTTTTTTTTTTTTAATTACCTCTATCACATTCTGTGGTAAATAAATATGTTTAGAAATGAATAGATTCTTCCATTTACATTTAAACGGAATGCTTAGGAGCCATAATGTTAATATTATTACATGCAGGCTTTGTTTTTGTACAGTTACATTCATTCATTCGTTCATTATCTTCCCCATGCCCAACCACTCCACCCTTTGGATTATATTACTGACATCTAACAGATGTGTAGCAGCATTATCATGAATGCAGAAGTGTAAGCGTTATGACACTCAGAAACAACCTCATGATTAGAAGGATTGAGTAATGGAAAAATGTAGTCAATAAGGAGTAAAATGTACACAAAAAAAAGGTAATGGGTTTTGAACATATAAATTTACCACAGAATGTGATGGAGATGAGCAAGTTTGTGTGTGTTATTGTGTGTGGGGTAACAGTATACATTAAGCCCCACAACCTTTCTGGATTAGACCAGGTTTGGCTGCTAAATACTGTGGAATTTGCTCACAAGCTGAAAATTATCATTGTGCCAACCAACCATCATGTTAAACAAGTGACAATAAATGACAAAATGACCATTAACCTGTACTGCCTTTGTATTCCTCCACTACTTTACATGCAATGCACATAACTTCTGGCTTTCCTTTATAAAGGACTGTTTTCAAAGTGGTAGGTCATGACGAGACGCAAAATTATGATAGAGTACCCACACAAGATGTTAAATTATAGTACATGTTTCAGCAAAGGAAAATCTGGCAAAAAAAAACCTTTTGCCCTTCTTGACATTCTACAGAATGCTTAAAATGCTTAACTTAATTGGTGGGACTCTTTTTTTACTTAGATGAAATATTGAACAATCAAGGCATCGTTGTTGTTTGCTCTGGTTATGAGAGTCTGCTAAATGATGTAAATGTAAATGTGAATGTAAATTTAAATGTAAATTTAGGAACAAAATGTTGTCTCACCTGATGATTGGTCTTTTTTGCAATGGTGGTACAGAACTTTCTCTCAATGGCCAGCATGTACTTTCCTATTCTGTTCAGAACCAGCATGTTCAGTGGTATTCCAAAAATGGCAAAAACCACACAGAAGATTTGACCAAGTGTCGTAGTGGGGATGATGTTTCCATAGCCTGTGGAAAAATGAAACTGATTGTCAAACTCTCAGATAACTAAAAGTCTATCAAGTGTAGTTCTGTGTTTCTGGCCTACCAATTGTTGTCACCACTGTGGCAGCGAACACTGCAGAGCTAGTGAACTTCCAGAAGCCGCCAGCAGTGTGGTTATTTTTCAGACTGAGCCCTCTCTGTGATGATGCCAAGACAAACTGAAACATAGAAAGACAATAAAACTCATTAGCTCAACATCAAGTTTTAAATCCAAGGCCAGTTAATCATTGTGCCGCTATAAAACATTTTATGAAACCTAGAAATTCAATAATGTCGAAAAGAAACTACACTGGTTTCTGGTTTTCACCAGAATAAACACTGGTCTTTCTGAATAAAAGATGCGACAATATCAATTACTTCGAACTGTAACTGTATGCTAATTTTAAGAGCACAGAAGATATGATATATATGATTGATATACTAGCGCAATAGTTACAGCACTGGGCTATCAGTCTGAAGGTTCTTCAACAGAAGCCAATGTGGGCGTTTGTGCAGGGATCCTAATTTTCTTCCTCCCACCCAAGCTCATAAAGGACATGCTGACTTTAATAAAAAAATAAATAAATAAATAATAAAAAAAAAACATGTGCTCATATCTCTTGTGAGTCAAACCCAGGTTGTCTTGCTGGGAGGTGGAAGTTCTACGTGCTGCACCACCAGGTCACATTAATAATATAAATAATAAATATTTAAAAATATATTTAGAGATCACTCTGTGGTTTTAATAAAAAAATATCTGTGATGTGTTTTGACAAAGATGTGGTACTTCAAAGATTCATTAATGCCTTTATTTTTAGAGTCTTCTCTCAGATAATCCATTTCAAAACCATTGTGATGCTGAAACATCTACTACCAAAGAGCAAAAGCTCCAGTCCAGCCAAAAGAATCAAACGAGCAATGGCAAAAATCCATCCCTGATAAATGAGTTTGTGAAATCAAACATTCTGCGTGAGGAGAGATTTCAGCGGAAACAGGAACGTGATGTGAATGTATTTAAATGCATTTGGTAATTAAAGTCAAGGAATAATACAATTTCAGGGGGGGGGGGGGGGGGGGGGGGGGGGGGGGGGGGGGGGGGGGGGGGGGGGGGGGGGGGGGGGGGGGGGGGGGGGGGGGGGGGGGGGGGGGGGGGGGGGGATATTTTCACCATCTTAAAGGCATTAACAGAATAAATGATTTACAATATTTGTCAACAGGTGGGATATATTAGGCATCATATTAACTGTCAGTCTTTAAAGTAAATACTTCATTCAATTTTACAACAGTGTAAAGCTTCCTTTAAAAAACTATTATAAAAAGAATGTTATATTGTGCTAGCGAAAACCTGCAGAAAACCCACACAGGCTAAAGGAGGACATGCAGACTCCACACATAGACCTTTATCCACTAACCAAAACCACTGCACCACTGTGTATGTTATATTACAGCAGGTGGCAATTTTAATCCATTGACAGTACACTACATTAGGTAACTTAGCAAATGGTTTCATTTAAAGTGACTGACAAGGATCCCAACTTGATTGTTGGGGTCACAAAACAGGGTTCACTATACTGCAGCCCTCGAGCAATGAGGGGTAAGAGCTTAAGTTTTGATGGACTTGGGATTTGAACCTGACAAAGGGATAACTCATTTTCAATTCCACAAAACAACTACTTTAGAAGAAAATACTGTAGATAATATTGGATTTAAAAACAGAGTGTCAAAACACATGCACCAAAGATATATAAAGTATATGGAGCTGCATAGCCACAGACTTGTCAGTGTGCCCATGTTGACCACTAAAATCTCCTACAGTGGACACATTAGTTTGATATACATTTTCCTATATTTCATTACCATATCATAATGTTCTGCTGTCCTGCAGTTTGTGCTATGTGACTTTGGCCTTATTTACAATAAAACATTAAAAAAACATTACAAAAAGACGTCTTGGTTATTCGGATGATAAGTTAAATCAGTGTTCATCATGCATTTTATGAGTGTCAGTCTGCCCACATGTTTTAAGATTTTACTAGCTGCGTCAGTCTCTAAATGATGGATTTGCTTAGCACTGGCTCAGAAAGAAAAATGTTTTAAGGCCTATTACACATGTGTTTCTAGGAGGTTCCATACTTTCACCAACACAACCATCCTCTCTTTAAAAAGAATGGATTTTATTTATTTTAGAGACACAGCGGAATGATATATGTATTATAATAAGATGCATACCACCCAGTCTTTTACCTATTATAATAGATATTATATAATATTTACTGTACACAGCCATAACACTTTAATTTAAACCACTGTAATAAAAATATACAAAAGATTAAATCATATAATATAGGCAAGTTCTCAGCCTCAAGGTCTGACATGTACATACTGAGACCTCACAAACATGGCGGTGGTTATGCTGACATTTCTGTATGCAGTGCTTGCTCACAGTTCAGGAAGAGTAGCTTATCTGTCATACACAGTTTGTGTTAGTCATCCTCTAATCCCTTTTCAGTGCTTACAGGAGACTACAGACTATTACTGTACTGTCTACAGAATGCCATTGTCTGGACAATGTCACTAAGGTAAAAACTTAAGCAGCACTGCTCTATAATCCAGTCATAATGTCACAAAACATATTAACATCCCAACCGGCATGGCGACAGATGGACAATAGTTTGTATCTGTAGAAGTTTACATTATTATATTTTTTAAACATATCATTTTTAGAGGAAAGGTTGGTGTGGACCAACCTGTCGCCATGTTTGCAATGCAAAATGCAGGAGAGTGTCTGTCTCATTTGGTCAGATAAACACACCCAGTGCAATAAGTTTAAGTAGCACAGGCAGTGAACCCTTAATACGAGCGTCACCAACTTCATTTAGTGTTTGACGCATTTATATTGTAATAGACACTTCATTTGATTTATTAAAAAAGCCTTTTCATTATAAAAAAAAAAAAAAAGTTTGACTTGGTCATGGAATTAGATGTCAATCTAATATTAATAAGAGTTAATTAGATCATTTGTGTTTCTGAAAAATATTGGACTCTACAATGCGAGATTAAAAAGTCTTATTTTTACTCGAAATAAATTCTGATGGCAAAGCCACAGAAGAACCACTTTAATATTTTATCAACTTATAAACAATGTGTCTTTAAACCAATTGATAACACAAATCAGGTAGTTTATATTTTAGTTTAAATGTTACCTTAGGTCACATGTATATCCTAGATACTTCGCATAGCATTAAACTTCACCCCTCCGAGAATTCCACACATCAGGTGGCATGTTACTCTTACTACTACACATGCATACTAGGATTTTACTCAAAGATAAAAAGTTGCCTGTGCTGAAACACTAGGGGCAGCGCCTGCTCAACCTAGTCACTCAAAGCCAACACTGTCACTGTCAAACAGGCAGCAAGCAAGATAAGATAAGATACCTTTTATTGTCATTGCACATGTGCAACGAAATTTGAGCAGCAATCTTAGGTGCAAACAACAGTGTAAACAAAAGAATTAAAAAAATTATATATATATATATATATATATATATATATATATATATATATATATATATATATATATATATATATATATATACACACACACACACACACACATAATGTCTTTAAGGCCTTAAGGCCCTTTGATTCTACTAAACAGGTCAGCAAAACAGCGTCTTACTACATGATGCCTTCTCTTCCATTGAGTGGAAAGCTGCGTGAGCTACAGAACTTTGCAGCCAGTGGATGCCCAACGTGTCAGCCCCTGCCCCTTAACAAGACAGCCAGCATGGTATTGAAAGCCAAGTCAAGCCAAGCCAAGACCCCAGACACACCCTCATCCTAATCATTTTCAATATCTCATCGGCTGCATTTTAATAATCATGTTTTTTCACTAGCACCTTTTTTAGCACACTATTTTATATCAACAACCCATCACAGTCTATTTTTATTTGAGTGTAAAGTTTGCATGCTTTCTCTGTCTTCATTTGTTTTTAAACAATATACTAGCAAATAAACCTCTCCTCTTTTCAGTATTTTCTATAAGAGGTGAATCACTATTCTTTGCTATTAGTTCACACTGATGTGAACCTCTTTTACAGAAATAACTGAAACAGAACATATCTAATGATTATTAACTGGTTCTGCCCAATAATTAAATGATTAAAGTCATTCATTTATTTAAACCAGTCTTCTTATAAAGAATTGCTTGCTTTAGTTCCTGTCAAAACATTTGTATAACATTAAGATATTATTGATTGCAAATTTAGACATGTGTGCTTAAAGTTTTTGTTTTGTTGAATAATCCATATTTTCTTGAGATGGAATATAAATGACATATTAAATATTTTCAGAGTCAATATATTATATATACAATATATTCAGAGTCAATATTTTCTTTTTTCTTATTTGTCTTCAAATTTAAGGTCAAACATAGGTCAACATTTCACAGATCATAACTGCAAAAATGAGGTCTTTTCCCAAAGCTTTATTTTTTACTATATAATTTTAATAATTTAGTGGATGGTAGCATAAAGCTCTTTGCTTTCTGTAAAGAAGACATTGTTGTGGCAAGATGTTTTTCAATTTTGAAAGTCTGTGCACATTTTGATGGGGATATAATTTTACTCAATCTGACATGAAGTTTCTTAAATAGTCTAAAGAAATTTTTTTATCTTTATCTGGCTATATATAGAACAGCATGGTTTAGAATCACTGCCAATGTCTTACTAAATCTGGATTTGTATTGGATCTAATAATGTTTTCCTTTATGTTTTACTTCTCTTTTTTTATTTATCTGTTATACTTTTTTTATTCTTCTTTTTGGATATTCATTTATTTTATGCATTTTCTATTTTAAGGCAAAGGTTTTTAGTAAAAAAAATTTAAAATAATTTTTCATAACCTCACACCAATATGCTAATCACAACAGATATACTGTTTATTTAGTAATCTCATTAATATTAATGCTAGTACTACAACAAAAATTACTGTTAAAGAACCTATATAGAAAGAATATAGAAAGAACCTGTACAGAAAGTCTTTTAGCAAATCCAACATCAATCTAATGATATTTATGGAATTTTTAGTCAGGTTTAAGCACTGACATTAATACAAGTTTAATTTCTTGACACTTTACAAAAATAATACTATTTTATACTTTTCTACTGTATTGGGGCTCAAATAATTTTATTAAACATGCTTTCATTTAAATTAAATAGTCACGTGTTGTTGCCAAACAGATATATTAGATAAGCAAAATTACAGTGAAAGCCTGTGCTGCATATAACTATAAAGTGAATGTCAGATTTTTATTTTACTTAACTTTAATAAAACCAAAGGCACCCCGAACTATTTTTAAAATGCCGTTAAATCTAAATGACTTTGTAAATAATTGGGGTGTAAGTTTGACCTTGAGTCTTGCAGGCCAGTGTAATAGAGGAGAAACTGACATTGTCCTGCTCAAATAGACATGGAGTTTCTATAAAAATCAAAATCAACTTGCATTTTGAACATTTTTATCAATGGAATCTTCAGATATATGCAGTTCACCAATACCACAGGCACTAATATCATCACAAATGCTCTTTTTTCATTTTTTCATTAGCATTTTTTAAAATACAAACATTTTGGTAGTTTTTTATAGTATGACTTATTTTGAAGTGAGTACAGCTCTGATCATGATAAAGTTTCAATTGAGTTCAATCGTGTTTTCACTTGTACACAAAACAACGCAAAATGTTTAAGACATGAATATATTACACATCAGGAGCTTTTGGGGATATTCCATTTAAGGTTTGTTTTACTTTGCAGCTGTAACAGCTTCCAGCACTGAAGTCAGACACTGATGTTAAATAAGGAACAAAACTTTAAAAGTATTTTAATATGGATTTCATTATAATCTTTATATAAGTGTAGACATCATAAAAATGTTTTTTTTATACACTAATAGTGCATTGAATCACCTTTCGGATTCTTCTGAATCTTATTTTATCAGTTAACATTACTGCAACTTTATGGTTAGATGTAGATGACATACTAAAATTTATTCCTAAATTACTTACTATTTTTGAATTATTTCTTCTTACAATATATCTTATATTGTATAAGTTTCTTTTGACACACAATTATTTACATCTATTTAATTAACAGATCTACAGTAAGCATATTTCAGTGTTTAAAAAAGTACTTTTAAAGTCTGCTGATGGAAGACCATAAAAGTGCACATTTGGACATTACGTAAGCTCTTATTTAAATACACACCTGCTGCAGGGTGTGCGCAGCCTCTGACAGATATATGAGTTTTTTGTGAAAACTTTTTTAGATTTTTTTTTAAAAAATCTGAAAATGATTTCTTATAATTTTTTACAGAATATAAGAGGAATAAAAAATATAGAATATCGAAATGAGCTCAAGATTTACTATGAAGAACGTGAAAAGAGAAACAACAACTACATGAATGATTGTCTGAGTACCTCTCCAACTTCCTGCAGTCCCTCTTGGCCAAGACACTGATAAACCTGAAGGAGTTCAATCTTTTTGAGATCCAAACTAATAATGTCAGCCATCACTTCGTCTCCTTCCAGTTTCCAGAAGATAACCCCACCTAGAAGGACATATGTTAGGTAGGCCGCCCCCAGCAGCAGCAGAGATAATAATTTCCTCCAAAATATCCATTTCCAAAAAAATGGGGGGTGTATGGAGGCCATTGTGCCTCCGAACCTGGTCTCCAAACCTCAGTGAATTGTGGCTTTTCCACAGTGCAGTAGTGTTGGGTGTGGATTTACCCATGTTTGTGTTCAGGCAAATCAAGCTCTGTCCTTAAAGGCCTGCTATGCAAATGCCTGTGTGATTTTAAACAATCCAATGAAAATGGAATTATAAAAAACGGGTTTTTTGTGCATTTTTTTGGCATTGTGTTTGTGATTGTGCCATTGTGTTGTGGGCTTTATTAACTTCTGCTGTTTAAACCTACACCTTTCCTTCTTGTATATGTGAGCATGTTAGTTTGCTATAACTTCTGTGGTAAGTTTGAGGTGTGACCACATGTAAAAAATAAAATAAAAAATTAAAAAACCCACACACACATTCATTTATTATCTCCCACTTTATCCTCTATTAGGGTCGCGGTGGGGTTCCCCATGCCCATCCAGGGGAGAACGGCTCGGGCGCTGGGCAGATACACCCAGGACAGGGCGCCAATCCATCGCTGGGCACACACTCACTCACACAGAGACACTCTATATGGGGCAATTTTAAGAATTTAATTGACTTGATCCATTTTTTTTGGACTGTGGGAGGAAACCGGAAAACCCGGAGGAAACCCACGCAGATACGGGGAGAACATGGAAACTCCACCCAGATAGGGATTCCTAGCGCTGAGAGGCGAACGTGCTAATCACTAAGCCACCGTGCCGCCACCCACACACACATATGCATGTAAAAAAATAATTATACAATTCTGGTCAGTATGAAACATTTTGGTCTTTAAATACAGCATTTGTGAGGTTGGACACAGCATTTGTGAGGTTGATGTTGATTCAGAGGGCCTGACTCCCAGTCTTGGTTGTATTTTATCTCAAATGTGTTTAATAAGTTAGAATAAGGGCTTCATACAAGCCAGTCAGCTTTTTTTTAATCACCAAACGCACCCAACATGCTTTTATAAACCTCACTTTCTGTAACCATGCTGGAACAAAAAGGGCCTTCCCCAAACTATTACCAAAAGCTGGAAGCATACAGTTGTAACAGAATGCACACTTAGGTGTTACACTTATTACAGACCATATTATCACACATGGTTTTTAAATTAGGCAGAGTTTAAAGTCTTTTGTATATTTCAGGCAAAATTACATTGATTAACATTATTTGTGAATTAACCGTATCGTAGTAGCTCCACCTCAAAACTAAAGCCCTAATTTGCCTAAGTGAGAAAAAACAGCGGGTGCCTGTGAAGATGTCATAACGATAACCATTTAGTTAGCAACTTGGAGGCTAACTCAAAGACCACATGATCAATCAATGATATTTTTTGTGTACATTTTGCATCTTCACATTACAATCTACTTTTACTTAAAAAGTAAATGTAATATAAAAAAAAAATTAAAAAACAGGCACCTTCTAAAAAGTGACCTAAACGTATGTTTTTATTTCCTCAATGAAGAAAATTAGGAATTTGAGCTCTTACTCCCAAAGTTTATAAATAATTATTCTCTAGTTCAAGTGGAAAGCAAGGGCTGCTCAGTATTAGCATGTTTACCTCTCAGCACAAGGGATTCCCGGTTCGAATCCCAATCTGGGTGGAGTTTCCATGTTCTCCCCGTGTTCGTGTGGGTTTCCTCCTCCGGGTTCTCCGGTTTCCTCCCACAGTCCAAAAACATGGATCAAGGTCAATTGAGTTCTTTAAATTACGTATGTGTGAGTGAGTGTGTTCCCAGCGATGAATTGGCGCCCTGTCCTGGGTGTATCTGCCCAGCGCCATCTTCCCTGGATGGGCATAGGGAATGCCACCATGACCCTAGTAGAGGACAAAGCAGAAGATAATGGATGGATGGAAGTGGAAAGCATTATCTAAACAGCTTATTCTAATTAGTCTCATTATGCAAAAAGCGAAGAAACACCTTAAACAAGTTGTCTGCTCATTATCATTAGGAAGTAGTCCTGCCCTTCTTAGATGTAGCTTACGGACATCTAACAGCCGTGGAGCATCAGGTTTCATTAGTACCATGACTTTTACACTATCACAGGAAAAAAATGTTTACAGAACAAAATGTATCAGGTTTTGAACAAATTTCTCACAGAACGTGATGGAGATGAGTTTTGTAAATTCATTCATTAATTAATTAAATTTTTATTAAAAAGGTGAGCTTGGGACCAAGTGCCAAATATGAGCATAATGAGGACTACAGAATTGAGCTGATGAAGCTAGCCTTCATGGACAGCGTGAGAACATGCAAACTACAGACTTTAATTAACTTGGCCATCTGCCTGGAAATCAAACCCAGGATCTTCTTGCTGTAAGGTGACAGTGTCGGCTCAAAAAGCAAAAGCCAAAAAGTGTGTGGTGTAAACTCAATAATGAGAGAGAGTATTAACATAAGTTTTAGCCTTCAGTATATTATTAACATAAACAGCATTACATTACATTATGGTCATTTAGCAGATGCATTTATCCAAAGTGACTTATAAGTATCCCAACTTGCTTGGGGTCAGAACAGAAGGTTGATACAGCATCCCTGGAGCAATGAGGGTTGGGTCTTGCTCAAGGACCCACATTGATAACTTCAGTGGACCTTGAATTTAAACCCACAACCTTCTGATTGATAGCCCACTGAGCTACCACTTCCCAGAATGAAACAGCACAGTTTCATTCTTTGAATATGAAAAAAAATCTAATATACACATGATTTGAGAATGTAATCTGAGTCATGTTATGCACAAGAAGAGAATGCAAATAAGAAAGAAGGCAAGGATTCTTAAAGCATGAATGCAAATACACAGCATACAGCATGAAGTAGAGGCTATACACAGTCACTGTACACAGGTCACATGACACTAAAGCACATAGTATTCTCACAAAATTCTACATCACCATGTTGAAAACCATCCAATTATACCTAGAACTTAAAAAAAAACAAAAAAAAAACAGAACAATTAGCCAACTTATTTGGCTTTACCTGTTTTTATCCTCTTTTTTTTAAAGAAAAAAAAAAGAAAAATCTGCTGCCTTTTAGTCAAATAATTTGCTCACGTGGAGTCAGCTTCCATAGATACACCCTGACGACATCCAGCTTTCCATACACGTTAAGCCAGACTACAGAGCTGCCTTATTTACCTCTTAGTACGCATACACAAGCTCTAGGAAAAAAATTAATTTCCTGAAAAAGACAATGTATGTAACTTAGAGTTAGGGTCATCGGTCTGATCACAGCTTATGAAAAAGCCCAGACACAATAAGTCCTTAATAATACTAGGCAGGCATATTTAAGGGTGTGTTTGATTAGATTAAGTGATGGGTAGATTAAGGACAGGTTTGACCTAAAACTAGAGAAAGAAAACCAAGTTAAACAAATGAGACTAAAATATTAGCCCTGATTAGTTATTCAGAGAGGGCAATATTTTAACACTACATATTTGTGAGTGTCAAAAGTATGTGCACCATTAGGAAAAGCAGATCATTCCTCTCACTGAAATGACAGACATGTAAGTGGATGCCTCGTTTTATTTTCATCACAAATCAGTTTAAATGAATATTGCACCCAAAATAAAACTTGCAGCCTGTCCACAGTTTGCTTGAAATCACATCGACAATCTAGAGTTGTTTCATGGACAAAGGAGACCAAAAGAGATCTGTATAGAGAATGCTGCATTACAACATAAAACCTTAGACCATCTGTACACCTTTTTGCTGTATCAAAACTAGTAGGGCTTTCTAGGCCTTTTAGAATAATAATTTTATTTGAAGTAAATTGTAGTTAAATGTAAAGACATTGTGTATATTGGTGAAGTCGGACTATTTAAAGATGGTTTGTTTTGTTAGCCTCTTTCACTCTGATCCTCTACAAGCATGTTTTTAAGATCACATTTTAATAAAATTCTTGTTTGTTAAATAAAACAGGGCACCCAAGCACATCTTAATTATCAAGACGCTAAATAAAAACACCTGACTGTCATTTCACTTTCAAATGATCCGATGAGTTAGTAGATCCTAACTTTTTCCACTTTAATATTTAATGTTGAATTATTTTCTCTATGTTGTCTGTTTCGTTTAATTAATTTCTCTCTATCTGTATTTAAGACATTTAAAAAATAATAATAAAATGCAAAATTTTTTACGAATTTTAAAGCAACACTCTGTGTGTGTGTGTGTGTGGCAGCTTAGGGTTTACTTTAGTTCATCTACTTTTTTTTATTGGTATTCCTATTAATATCATTAATAACATTCGATGTGATATGGTTGTTTTTACCAGCCGTGTCATTCAGTCCATCATAAAATGTGTTAAAAAAAATAATAATAAAAGAGTTAACACTTATACAGCTTTAACACATTCTAAAACCAGTCTGTTTTTTAAAAGAACCTTTCCCTTGCTGTTGTCTGGTGAGAGGTGCTCTCTGGTGGAGGGATTACTCTCCTCTAGCTTTACTGAAGCTCGTAGCTCGTCTCTGGCAGTGACGGCAGCAGCCTGATTGAAGTTGAGCACATGCTCCATTATCCTGGCACCGATGTTGAAGAGCAAAGCAAGCCAAGCAAGGGCAAAGATGATCCAAACTGCAGTTAGACTGCGGTACACAGAGACATTTTGTTTGTCCCTTCCATTGCCTAAAGAAATTCAGTATGAGGCATCAAAGTCAAGTAGTTCATATTACCTAAATATACCACAATAGTCTCAGGCAAAGTCTATATAAAGTGTAAAGTTCAAAGATATTCCGTAAATATCCTACCTCTTGAAAAAATAATTGAATGATGTGATTTGTTGTCACTCTGATCACACAGATACATTATTAGACTGACAAAGACTGTCAGGGGCAGAATTTATGCTTCCTAATTTACCTACTTTCACCATATAGGTAAAACCTGTTAAAATCTGTGGTTTTTGCTTCGAATGTATGTTCAACAGGTAACACCACTGGCTACTCGATGTTATTCTATTCTGAGTGTCTTTTCTCAATTAAGAGAACCTTTTGTTTTTGAGTCATTAAAATCGGCGTTACTTACCAACCACATAGTCCCCGAATCCAATAGTACTGAGTGTGATGAAGGTGTAGTAAAAGCCCTCTCCATACGACCAGCCCTCCACAAAGCTGAAGATTACCGGTGGGAAAACCAAAAAGAGCACGCTGCCCATCAGAAGAAATAATGCCACCACCAGCACCTCCATCCACTGCTGCACTCACAACATTCACAAAGAAGAGAGCTTTATCCTACATTAAGTAATACAATTCCCCATGCATCATACTTCTAATGCTGCGCCTTCTATTATAGTTTAAAAAGCACTACGGCTATCGTGTTTCGTTCATCACAAAATCAAGAATGAAAGATACGGCTTACTAACTTGGAGATACGATTTATCAAACATGCAGAAAGATTTTGCAATAAAATAATCATCAAAAACATAATCCCTAATCCAGCCTCCCATCCAATAGACATAGCCAGTTGTCTCTGTGTCTCAGTTGTATCCCTGGCCAGACCATTACAAATAAGTTTTAAACATGGGTCTTTTACAAATAGGTTCCAACGTTTATAATATAAATGCATTATTGTTGCAACAATATTGATCAATTAGTATACAAGTTAAGTTTAATAAATCAGTTCTAACAATCAACTCTAACTCCAAACCTAACCCTAGCTTTTACTGCTATATTGTTTTACACAAAAGCCAAAATGTAAACAAGTAAGGAAGATTACCACAAAATGTAAAACTATTGCATTATTCAACTTAAATGGTAAGGGATAGCCATATTTCCGTGTAGGAGACAGAAAACACTGAATATTAAAACACTCATTAGAATTTGATTAGATACCCTGTGCGGCATCACTGAGACCATGCTGTGCTCCAGACGACCGAGATGAACACTAAGACACTTGCTGAGCTGATTAAGGAAGGTCAGGTTGAGTGGAATTCCACACAGAGCATAAAAGACACAGAATAACTGTCCATAGAAGGTAGTGGGCGAGAGATTTCCATAACCTAATGAATAAATTATAGTTAAACTTTGTATTCAAACATTTTTTAAACAAACACTTTTATATTTTTGCATTGTACCTAATATCAGTTCTAGAATTGCCTCAGTTGCCAAAACTATGTAATTTCTAATACTGTCAGGTATTTTTTAAGTGTTAATTTAGGTTTGGACATATTGGTGTTAATGCTGATGTTATTAATGTAGACATTAATATGCCATCAAGGACATTTATGGAAGATTTAGGAAACAGCATCCTTATTATTACGCCCCCCCCCCCCACACACACACACATTTTAATTCTTTAGTTTTGAAGTTTGTATATATATAAAAAAGAAGAATGCTACTTGCCTATAGTGGTCACTACAGTCCCAGCAAAGAAAAAAGAACTTCCAAAATCCCAGTTGCTTGGGTTGGTTGAATTACCTGAAGGGTTTACGCCATTTACCCAAGCATCTAAAATCACCTGCAGCACAACACAGCTAATATGATCATCCAAACAAAAGCATTTATGTTAATGCCAGCAACATTAACATTGTTAACATTCACTGTATAAATCCATTTATAACAGCAAATGCAACCTTAACAAATTTCTCCAAAGCTGGTCCATCTAAACAGGTGTAGTTGGTCAGGAAGTAAAGCTTCTCCAGCTGAAAGTGGTTACGATTGTTGCTTTCAGCTTCTTTCTCCAAGATCTGAAAAACAGTGGCCCCCAGTAGCAGGTAGATGAAATGGGACAGAGTGAGCATCGTGGTCCAGCTAAACCTCGCACCGGTGACCTGGAGCTGAGCCATGAAGGTCTTTTGGCCTCTCCAGTTATTTATCTAGAGCACAACCTTCAGATGTTTTTGTTGAATATGACATAATATCATTAGGTTTTAAACAGTGAGAAAGCATTACCCTAATTTAAGAAAAAAAAAAAAAAAAAAAGAAAAAAAAAAAAAAAAAACTCGCAAAGTGCACAGTATGCCTTATTTTGAGCCAGTCGGGATTTATATAGAAAGTAGTCAGTCTGTGAATGAAGAAGGTCCAGACTGAGTGAAATCGAAGGGTTTCCATGATCCTTATTGGCCCGCAAGGTTTAAACGGATGTTTGACTGAGCTTTGTATATGTGCCGCTGGTTCCTTTGACAACCACTGAGCTAAGTTCCATAATATGGAGCAGAGTTGTCCACAGAGATACATTAATCACCGTTAAAACTGTGCTCATCCCACTGTGTCAGCAGAACATTGGTTAATGTTTGATAAGTGCAGTCAGATGCTCTGAACATACTATGTGTGACATTAATCACCCTCTGCTGGTGTTATTTCTTCTAATGGATGTCACAGAGGACGTTTCCTTCCAACATGCATCGTCCACATCATATCTGAGTGGTTTTATTTGAATTAGTAATGCACTGATGCTTATTCCAGTGCAGATAACACATCACAAGGATACATTTACACATTCACAAAAAAATATATATATTTTTTTTTAATAGTAGAGTAGGGACTTTTCATAGACTTTTATCTGATGGGGACTTATCCACAAACTACTACATCACATAGACCCTAACCTTATACTAACCATAACCTAACTATAACCATACAACATGTTTCACTGAATAAGTTACATAGTGGGGACCAGCCTACAGCTCCCACAACTACATTAGGTCCCCACAGTGTGTAAACACACACATAATCCTTGCCAATTCTTAATTAGGGGGATCAATTAATAAAATAATAGTACTAAATATCAACTTTATTTCTATTGCAAGTTGATTGTGTGCTCAAATCTCAAAATGCTTTATAGAATAATAAGACAAAATTAAAATAACTATTCATTAGATAGAATAGAATTCAATAGAATTAGAAAGTGTTGGTGATGAATAATAAATGAATAAGTAAATAAGTAAAACCTTAATTAAACATTCAAATTACAATAAAATATTGTGGGACTTGTAAGATATGAAGTAGAACATAATAGAACATGGTCAGATATTTTGGAGATAAGGTTATTCATTCATTCATTATCTTCCGCTTTATTCTCTATTAGGGTCGCGGTGCGGTTCCCCATGCCCATCCAGGGGAGAATGTTTCGGGCGCTGGGCAGATACACCCAGGACAGGGCACCAATCTATCGCTGGGCACACACTCACTCACACAGACACTCTATATGGGGCAATTTGGAGAACTCAATTGACTTGATCCATGTTTTTGGACTGTGGGAGGAAACCGGAGAACCCGGAGGAAACACACGCAGACACAGGGAGAACATGGAAACTTCACCCAGATGGGGATTCGAACCGGAAATCCCTAACGCTGAGAGGTAAACGTGCTAACCACTAAGCCACCGTGCCTTGTGAGATTTGAGATTGGCAGAAGGAAGCTGAGGACAGAGCCATCAGGCAGGAGGAGGAAAGGAAGGCCAAAGAGAATGTTTATGGATGCAGTGAGAGAGGACATGCAGGTGGTTAACGTGATGGACAAAAGCTGAAAAGGGATGAGAAATAAAAGATGATAAATTTGATAAATGAGGGTAAATACGTCTCCGGATCCTGAAATTAAAGTGAGATGGCAACTCCACTCCGTCTAAAAGCTCTATCTGAGAACCCTTACCCCCTGGTGACCTTGTTTACCTTTAGAGATTGCAAGTAGAGCTTAGAGAAGCCATTAAGAAAGGGATGAAGAGATCAGTTTTTAAGTCAAAATTGTGCATCTACCACAAATATTTTTCTCTCACTGGAGCACATATGAAGTGACCATCTAGAGACATGTGTAAATGTCTGTGGTAGAAAAATAGGTAAATTACTTTTATTTAAAGAAATGTAAAATGCATTGTGGTGAGGAGTGCCAACACTTTGCATACAACTGTTGGTGGATGACACCTACTTACATCTGACCAACTACAGCATTAAAGGTGAACGTATACAAACCACATGTTACCAAAGCTGTGCTTTTTTCACTGATTATCATTCAAAATGCTGCTTGGCTCTAAATTTTAAACATGTTTAGTTCTTTTTTTTTGGTTCAGTTCTTAGTTGAATGTCTGTTCTGGTTTTGTCTGTTGACTAGGTCTTGGTCCTGCTCTTGGTCCTTTGTTCTGGTTTTGATACAGATTTACACTGCCTGGCCAAATAAAAATAAAAAAACACGCCACCTGGATGTAACTTAGCAAACAGGTACGAGCCTCCTATTGGATAATTACTGCATAGGCAATTATCTTTCAGTTGGTAACAAGTTATTTAACTCCAACTGGTGCAATGAGGTGCCGCTCATGTCTTAAACAACCATGTTGAAAGCACATGTAATGGTTGTGAACAAGATATTAGTCTGTTTGAGAAGGGTCAAATCATTGGCATGCATCAAACATAGAAAACATATAAGGATATTGTAGAAACTACTAAAACTGGGTTAAGAATTGTCCAACGCATCATTAAAAATTGGAATGATGGTAGGACCCATAATCTTTGAGGAGGAAAAAATGTGGTCCTGAATGAATGTGATCAGTGATCACTTGGACTTCTGGTGAAATCAAATTGAAAAAAAACACCACAAGAACTCAGAGCTATGTTTGATGGGCTATGTTGACCTTAAGAGCCTTTCCACATGCACAATGCAAAGGGAACTCAATGGATTGGGACTGAACAGCTGTGCAGCTTTACGAAAACCACTAATCAGTAAGGATAACTCGGGGAGGGGGGAAAAAAAGGCTTCAATTTGCGAGGGAGCATAAGGATTGGACTCTGGAGCAATGGAAAAAGGTCATGTGGTTTGATGAGGCCAGATTTACCCTGTTCCAAAGTGAAGGGCGCATCAGGGTAAGAAAAGAGAGGCAGGTGAAGTGACTTTTTTTTTTTTGGCCAGACAGTGTGCATCAGCCGTTGGACATTTCTTTATTCACATTTATTTGGAAACTGGACATTTTAAGTTGCTTGGTTAATAATTAAATAATTAAATTCCGGTTTGATTTCTGGTTGCCCAGCGATGGATTGGCGCCCTGTCCTGGGTCTATCTGCCCAGCGCCCGAGACGTTCTCCCCTGGATGGGCATGGGGAACCCCACTGCGACCCTAATAGAGGATAAGCGGGAGATAATGAATGAATGAATGAATTGATTTCGGGTCCCACTATGTACTCTGGCTGAAGTTCCCTTGGGCAAGGCACATAACACCAAATGCTTCCCTGGGCGTTGCGTACAGGGCTGCCCACCGCTGCGGGACTGTGTGCCCACTTCATCAGTGTGTGTGTGTTTTACTGCACAAATGGTTTAAATATGAAATACAAATTCCTCTTTGTGTAAGTACAGTAGGCAAAAAGGTCACTTTACCACTTTATCATTTTACAGTGCGCAAAATGAAAATGTGGGATGTGAGCCAGATGTGGGTCAAAACTTTGCAATTTGTGTTGAAAACATCTGTTTTGCTTATACCAAGAAAAAGTTTTCAAAATGAAGGATAAAGGAACGGCAACATCTACTTACCGCTTATCAGTTATTAAGCATAAAAATTATTAATAGATAAAGTAAAAAAAATGAACACTGTCAAGCCAGACTGGAGCGTGACTCCACAGAAAATGCCCTCCAATGCAAATTCTATCCCAGCTGCCTAGCTCCCAAACAAATATAGGCACCCAAATGCAAAGCACAGGCAGCAAAAAAAATCCTTAAGATAGCCTGGCAATCATTCTTTTTCAAAAGCTGGCGTTTCAAGCAAACATTCACACTTTTATACGTATGCTTTGTGTTTTTTTTATTTTTATTTTTTATTTTACCCACAGATGCAGGTCTCTCAGTCCAGCGCTGCAGCTTTGGCCTTATTTATAAATGAATAGAAAGAAAACACAAACTCTGGGGCTGTTTCAGTGGGGTGTATGATGAGTCTATATTCTGGGAACAAGTTTTATAAAAGCGGATGACGATCGATACGATGGCAAAGTGTGGAAAAGATAAAACAAACAAAAGAGCATGATTTGATAACCTGTGTAAACAGGTCCATATATCGGCAGCATGACAGACATCTGATTCAGATAGAGCTTGATAATAGCTTATGAAAACATTTGCTCAGCTCATATAAGTGTCCACAGCAGAGATTTATGCTGCTGCTAAGTACCAGATGGCTGTCGAGACACGAGAATGCACCGTTCAGCACATAGCTGAGGAAATTATAGATTTTAAACCAAAGTTTTGAGCCCACCTACATTAACTGCAATACACTTATGCAAGGGTGCCAGGGGATGGTGCTGAAAATAATGCAATATTCTTAAAAAGAATTGATTTTAGCAGCTAAATCATCACCTGCAATTCATCACAGTTCAGTTTTACAGTCCGCATGTTGGTTTTATCGTAGACTGAATTAATCAGAGCAGATAACGAATTATTGAGATTTTCAGGGATTCACTGACTTTAAGTTTGTTCCTTCATCTCATGGAGAATGTAACACTGTGAATAAAGACATCATGATAAAAAAAACTGGACAACATTGAGGTTAACTTTGTTGGTTTAAATCCTACCTGATGGATGACCACTGATTTGTTTATGTTAATGCTGACTGAACTGATAAAAAAAAAAAAAAAAAAAGTCTGTGAGAAACACTGAGGCTCTTTATTTTGTGGTTGGCACCATGTGAGTAATGTCCATATTTAAGTTATGTCCATATTTAACACACTGGGTCTACGTGTAATTTTTTTAGAGGCAAAAATGATTAGGGTTTTAATTATGTGATCAAAAATATGTTAAGAACAGATTGTTTTCATCTAAATGTATTATTTTCCTATACACCACTGGATCCTCTGATTCATGAATTCAAATTACGTTTTTTTTGTCATCCTTTCCATCATATACAGTGGTGTACAGAACATATTAAAACTAAACAATGCACCTATATGGCCCAAGGTGCTACATAGAATTACACAAAATAAAATGCAACGTGTGCCGTAGCATGTGCAAGAGGAATTACAATAAATACACAAGACAATTTAATTGTGTGTTATCGTGTATGATATAATTTCAACTTAGTTGTTATATTAGTAGTGGTATGTGGTTGTAGCATTAGTTTTGTGTTTATTATAAGATTCTTGTGAACAGGGGTGCACATATTTTGGTCTGGTTCTCAGAGGAGCACCTAAAGATGTTGCTTGGTGCTCTGTGCCACCACTTTTTTAATAAACACTTTCAGTTTCACTATAACATTTCTTTCCAGGTAATAACTTAATGTGGCTTGATTCCTGGACATGCTGATAAAAGGATGGAAATGTTTTTTAAAAAATTATAATAAAGATAATAATAATAATAAAGATGGGCGGTAGAATGGTGTAGTGGTCCCACTCTCAGTGCTGGGGATCCAGGTTCAAATCCTGATCTGGTTGGAGTTTCCTGTTTTCCTGTGTCTGTGTGGGTTTTCTCTGGGGCATTCAGTTTCCCCCCACAGTCCAAACACATGGATTAAAGGTGAATGGGGCAATCATAGTCTTGTGGTTAAGAAACCAGCCTTGCAATCTGAGGTCCCGGTTTCATTCACGGTTGGCTGAAGTGCCTTCAAATTAATTTAAAGGACATAAAACGTCACAGAAGATGGCGTGACATCTGGTAATAAAAGCATTAAAATTGCATTCTCTTAAAATAAATAATGTTAATCATGTTTCATTGATTCATTGAATATGAACCTTAACCAGCATTTAATGACGTTCTAACTAATTACAACATGCCATTTTAAAAATAATTTAGATGTGAATATATCAGCAACGGAGCATACATAATAACATCTGGTGATTAAGCTTTAGAATTGCACATCCTTTATCATTATTTATAACAATAATATTAATAAGTTGATCTTGAGATAAGGAGAAAATACAGATTGAGTCAGAAGACCTTAGTGACACCTGGTGGCGAAGCATTAGAACTGCACATTTTTTCATAATAAAGTACTGATTAAGTCAGAGGACAAACACTTAGTGACATCTGGTGGCGATGCATTAAAATGCACCTCCAACATAAAAAAACAGTCAGAAGACAAACACTTAGTGACATCTGGTGGCGATGCATTAAAGTGCACCTCCAACATAAAAAAACTGAGTCAGAAGACAAACACTTAGTGACATCTGGTGGCGATGCATTAAAGTGCACCTCCAACATAAAAAAAACTGAGTCAGAAGACAAACACTTAGTGACATCTGGTGGCGATGCATTAAAATGCATCGCCATCATGATAATGATTTGAGCCAGAGGACAAACTGTGACATCTGGTGGCAATAACTGGAAATGTATTTATCATCATTAAAAAGCACTGATTGAGCCAGAGGACAAACAGTGACATCTGGTGGAAAAATCTTGAAATGTCACTTTCCTATAAAATTGAACTAGCATTAGCGTTCATTATACAAAACGTTGTGTTAATAACTTAAAACGTAATTAAACCGGTCATGAATTGGTACTTGGACCCACTGGAAACTTACTAAAGCGGTGGATGTGTTTGTTTTCATGTTTGAGTTTCTTAAACTTTAGAGGCTGTCAGGTTTACATTTCAAATGAAACACTGACGCAACAACTTCATAAATATACTTCAAATATAAAACGTGTCTTTAAACACAACTGCATCACATTAATATTAACAAATTAAATTTACTGACAAAACTTTCCTACTGGGATAACGAACAAGGTTCAAACTTTGAGGAATACTGTCTCATTAACCACCTAAATAAGAGTTTAAAAGGGTTTTTAAAAAGAATTTACAGACATACGTTTCCATGAAGTCAGAAATGGTAGGTCGTCTTACAGAAACTCTTCAAAGAACACCTTCATGGTTCCTCTTGTGATTGAGGAAAACTCATTACACCTGATTGTCTTTATTAATTAATACCCCAGACTAATTGAACCTTTTAATTATCTGCTAAGGATCGCACATTTGAGCCAGACACTTAATAATGGATATTCACCTACTACTATATAACTGGCAACAGAAAATATTAAATATTTTACATTGATTTATAATTAAGACTAGTTTTTGTTGGTGGTTTATTGGTCAGGAGCAGCATAGAACAGGCCTCATTTGGGTGGTAGATCATTTGGCAGTTCTGCACGGAGAGCGATGTGGTGAGGGGGGTTTTAATGCAGCAGTGCTGCTGTAGTTTCATTTAAACACCTCAGTGACACTGCTGGGATAGGAATAATGCACCCACCAAATAATACCTGCTCTGTGGTGGTACAATTGGGGTTCTGACCATTAGAAAAGAGAGTACTCTCCTCAGAGGGGACATACACAGTGGAACTGTGAACATGGACAATAAGTGGAGCAAATAGGAGCAGCGTCCAAATTTACAGTGTGTATATATATATTACATAAAATATACATAGATCTATAGTGAATAACTGTATATAAAATAAATAAATACAAACTACACACCAGCCAGTCAGTTTTAATCATTTATTTATAAAATAAAATATAAAAGCAAAAAAATTTCCATAGGAAAGCAGATGTGCAATCCCATCTCTTTCATATCCATTTTTTAATGCATCATGTCCAAGTTAATACTTGCTTGCTACATCCCAATAACAATAATTTTTAAACAAGATCTAAATAAAATTAAATCAGAAAACAGGAAATAAGGAATGTGAGGCTTTCTGTATGAATAGGAAACAATGACACGCCCAGCTCTGAAAGACCCAGTCTTCTGAATCAAGTGGTCCATTGTAGTGGTCGAATTTAAGCCGATTAGACGCGTGTGGGTTTGAACACAGCAGTTGAAAGAGATTCAGCAAACACTGAAAGTGAAAACAGTCCTGTTCCTTTTCCCTCGTCAAGTAACAATGAGTACACGTCCAGTAAGATGAGCAAATGACAGTCTACCAGATCAATAAAAAATTTTTTAAATAAAATTGAAAAGAGCCTGATGAACACCACCGTGCTGGAGTTTGACAGACTTAAAAAAAATTATAAAAAAAAACATTAAAGAATAAAAACACATGAGCTTTGTGCGTCTACGTCTCATCTGCGGGCATGCGCCATGGACTCGGGATGCGTTATCGTGATACTGGAAGGCAAACTCGGTGCCCGGTGTCGTTTCAGAGCACCTTTGTAGGGCAGGGATTTGCAGACAGCTCCAGGCTGCTTTCATGGCCGCAGTGAACGAGCATGTTACCGCTGCTCTGCTCCTCCACTGGAACAGGCAGCCCATGGTCATGTATCTGCTGCATGCACTGCCTACATGAGAAGAGCAAACATTGTAATGCACAGGTCTAATTGAAGTAAATATAAATTTTAAATACAAGTTTATTTGTCACTTACCAGGCAGATCGGGACATTACATAATAGATGTCTGGCTTTTGAAAGCCATTGAAAGTGGAGGAAGCGGCCACAGTATAAGCACCCATGTTCTCGAACAGCAGCCAGTCACCGACCTGCAAGTCAGGAACGTCGCACTGCTCCACAATGCGGTCCAGGCCATCACAAGTGGGCCCCCAAATACTGCATGGGTACATGTGTTCATCCGGCTTGGGCTTCTGCACAGGCAGAAAAGTGAAATTCATAAATCTACTAAATGAGCTACAGATTCCTGATTATAGGCATTTCTTAAAATAACCAACAGCTTCATCTATGACTAGAATTTTAGCTTTAAGCTTAAATTGTCGTATGACAAAATCCTTTGTACCAATCCTGAGAAATACTCAGTGCAGTAGTGGTCCTTATTTATTTAGATTTGTGTAGAGAAACACATGGACTACAACCTATTGTTGTAGAACCATCCATCCATTATCTTCTGCTTTATCCTATATTAGGGCCATGACCATCCAGGGGAGAACGTTTCAGGCGCTGGGCAGATACACCCAGGACAAGGCGCCAATCTATCGCTGAACATACTCACTCACACACAAAAACACACTTTATATGGGGCAATTTGGAGAATTCAATTGACTTGATCCATGTTTTTGGACTGTGGGAGGAAACTGGAGAACCCTGGAGGAAACCCACGCGGACACGGGGAGAACATGGAAACTCCACCCAGATGGGGATTCGAACCGGGAATCCCTAGTGCTGAGAGGAGAACATGCTAACCACTAAGCCACCGTGCCGCCCTTCTTGTAGAACCACAATTTATATACTAAGTAAAACTTCAACAAAAAGTACCCAATTTTTTAGGGGTGACCGAATTGTTACGAATTGTTTCACAAGCAATACTTTACCTTGTGCAAAGTAGGCAGCACATGGGCATGATCAAACAGAATGCAGTTAAAAGAGCCATACACGCCATCATTTACATAGTACATTAGTGTTCGATCACTGGCTTCATCATCCTCCTCTGTAAAATAAATACATAAATAAATAAATAAAGGAAAACTATTATTTTTGTTCAAAATGCACTGCTGAAAGAGACAAAATAAGGCAAGAGTCTCACCATCAGAGCCAGACTGTTCCTTCATCATGACCTTTTTGGCAATGATGTTAACAGCCAGCGTATAGGCTGAGGCTACAAAATACCTTCCGGGTTCAGCAATAATCTGAATGCCAGAATCTGATGGAAAGTACTTATCCAAAGCAGTGTTGATCACTGGGGTGATCTGAAAAACCATCAAAACAAGAGATGAGTTTTTACAAACAGAAACAGACGCACACATTTAGTTTTAAAAATGTGAATATTTTGGCATTAACATTGATGAATGATTAATTGAGCAACCTCACCTCCTCAAACTTCAGCTTTGCACCGTCGCACCCTGGAAAGCCACCACCGATATCCAGCAGGTTCATACTGTAGCCCAGCTCAGCCTTAGGGAGGATAGAAAGGTTTTAGTTTCGGCATGCAGCAGTAGTGGATCAGCTTACATTGCACTTCGGAGAATCTAATTCCTGACATGTGCGCACTCACCCCCATGTCAAAGACACAGCGTGCATCTGCAATGGCCTGCCTGTACGTCTCCGGGTCGGTGCAGCCACTGCCTACGTGGAAGCTAACGCCAATTATGTCAAGGCCCAGTTCTTTTGCCCGCTCCAAAAGCAGCCTGCTGCTCTTCAGCGAGGCACCGAATTTCACACTTAGCCTGCAGACAGCCTTCGAGTCATCAGTGGCGATTCGCAGCACCAGTCTGCAAAGTAAGACAAATTAAAAAACCTTGCAAAGCAAATGCCTGGAATTTCAAATAGTCAGGAAAAAGTGTGTGTAGGGGGGCGTCCCACTCACTTTGCATTGTCATGGTAACGAGAAACCTTCATAAGTTCCACTTCACTGTCAAAGGTCATCATTTGCACACCATGTGCAGAGGCATATTTGATTTGGGATGTCTGCTTGCAGGGGTTGGCATAAATTATCCTACTTGGGTCCACACCCAAACTCTGGACGAGATGAATCTCAGTCTATTAAGACACAATTTTTTGTAAATTAATGTGTCTATTTGAATAACTTGATGAGTTAATTCAACGCAAAATATTGGATGGTTACTAAACAAACCTTGCTTGCACAGTCAAAGCCGGCTCCTAGTGTTGCCAAAGTCATTACCACAGCCTTACTATCGTTACATTTGACTGCATAGAAGGGCGTGACACGGGGCAGGGTACGGGTCCACCTTAGGTGCTTTTTAAGGACATCTCCCAAATCAGCTACAAAGAAAGCATCCTTGTCTTCCTATAAAGAATAAAACAATTATGAGCAGATTGATCGGCCTAGTTCATAAAATTAAACACGGTGAAAATGTGTCTGTGGTTACCAAATTAACATTTTATTCTACACTTAAAATGTACACTTCTGTCAAAGCAGCAAAAAAATTTGACATCTAAACAAACCACACAACTGTGTTAACATGACATTAAGTAAATTAGCAGACACTTTTATCCAAAGGATTATACAAGGATTACATTTTTATAGTTTGGGTCAAAACACCTGTTCAGCCATGATTCAGCAGCCCGAAATAGAGTTAAAGTCCAAGTCCGACATAGGCAACTTTTAGTAAAGCTATCAGATCAATAGCTCACCATCCTAAACACTGAGCTACAGCACCAAGTTGAGGCACATGCACACAAATGTGATTCATAAACTCACTGATGAGGAGGACTCGTTGATCTTCTGCTCAACAACGTCCCGTGCACAGAAGCCCTCCTCAAGGAAGGTGAAGTTAAAGTCATTGGACATGAAGTAGGTCATGGTTACAAACAGGGATCTGACTGCAAAAGAAACTACAGGAAAATACAGAGTTAACACACTTAAATACAGCCATTGTTTATGACAAGCATGTTTATCTAAAAAAAAAAAAATTTAAAAAAAAACCCCACTCCAGTCTGAAATTTTATAGACGTGTACAATAGCTTTGCATCTAAAGACTGCTGAGTATAAACCACCAAGAAAAATTGAAATATTCAAAAACTATATGTTTTACTCACTTGGACAGAAAGAGATGGAATTATTGAATGGCTGGTGTAAAACGAACTCAGAAGACCCAAGGCGGTTCTCCAGAAAAGTTGAATCCTTTCAGATAAGCCTCAAGGCCAGGGCCAGTGTGTGCTTTGCTCAAGCGAGAAGTCTGAAATAAGAGGGTTTGAATTAATTTTTTTATGCACAACATTGTATACAGATAGAACACTGTAAATGCAAAAACAAGTATTTAATTTTCTTAACAACATCCTTTTCCCCCCAAACTATATTCATCACTGTGTCAGTATGCACAATGCAGAAGGCAATACTTTATGGACCGACAGGAAGTTGCTTTTTATGGCAAAGACATCAAGACCACCCAGCCTTACTCAGAAAAGGGGGATGGGGACACTGGCACGATCACAAACTATGAGACAAGTGCACTGCATAGGGAAGCAGGCATTCCCAGCCGCGTTTGCGTGAACCTTCCTACACACTATGTAGTGCACTCATCCGCAGTCGAGGCAGCAGTTCGGGATTGGCCCTTTAATTTCCAAGCGAACGGTGGGCCAGTGAGAGAGGTGCTACGCAGGCATTTGGCCGGGCAGCCCATAAAGAAGCTAAAGAGGCATGAAGTTTAATATTTAATTTAGAAAGAAGTATAAAAAAAATAAAGAAAGTGGGGAGGGAATCGAACCGAAAAAAAGGACAAGTTGCTTTTTAATGTGATATCCGAGCTCTTACGCTGAGGCCAAGCAGAAGACCACGTGGGTTAAGAAATCGAGACTGAATATTTGAACAAACGTGGCTTTAAAAGTATTTTTTTCACCATCTCTGTCTGTTAAGATCAACACACACATTAAACCTAACAGAAAGACATTAAAAGAACCATTTTCAGTCATCCAAAATTAGACTACCGTACTAAGCAGCATGCTAAAAGAGTACGAATTTAGGCTGCTCGGCGGGAACAAAAAAAACGTTACGTTTCCATTAAGTATTAAAATAATTTCTTGGTTGAGAGCTATTTTTTTAAAACCACGTCTTCGGTTGTGTAGTTATAATGCTACTTCTCAATCTTATTAAAGCGTGTAACGGTTCGGTTCAGGCTAACCGAGAAGCGTGCGGCTTGAAGACCCGCTAACGCAGATATTTCAATATTTAAATACAAGGCAAATGTGTACGCACCTTAAAAAGCATTTACAAAGGTTTTTTCCCATTAGACCAGAATCCTGGAATAAAAAAAAATAATAATCCGTGAGGTAAGAAAGCGACCGGCTTTTCTGCTTCGTCTGAAAGAAGCCGGCAAGCTTCGCGGATATTTATAGTGGGCTGGTCGTCATGGAAACACACCAGCTGAAACCAGCCTGCGCCGTGAACCGGTTTCAGCTTGCTGCTTGGCGCGCGCTCAACCAACTTCAGTTTCCAGGATGGGGTTTGTGACGATGAAGTGAAAAGTTATTCTTTAATATTAAGTCTGAAATCTTCCGGGGGATGGGCATGGGGGGTTCCTCATGCCCATCCAGGGGAGAACGTTTCGGGCGCTGGGCAGATACACCCAGGACAGGTCGCCAATCTATCGCTGGGCACACATACACACTATATGGGAGCATTCAATTGACTTGATCCATGTTTTTGGACTGTGGCAGGAAAACGGAGAACCCGGAGGAAACCCATGGGGACAACATGGAAACTCTACCCAGATTGGGATTCGAACCGGGAATCCCTAACACAGAGAGGAGAACATGCCAACCACTAAGCCACCGTGCCGCCCAAGATTAAGTCACATTGATAAAAAAAAAGGATGCAGTGTTCAGATGATATGGGGATGACACTAAATGATGTAGAGCATACACAGGCATTTTGAGATAATTACATGTCCTTTATCAGTACATTCATCATTTCTAAACAGGAAATGAGAACTAGGAACCATATTCATTAAGACTTCTATTGTAAAGAGTCGCTTCCGTTCCCCTTTAGAGTTAAGTGTAGATCTCACCAGAGATAAAAAGATGTTTAAAGCATCCCATCCATTAAGATTCTGAAATATTTATTTAGATCAGTATAAAACAGGACATCAAACCAGTAACGTAATCTGACTTTTCTTCTACTTCTCGTTTCTTATATTTCTTTAAGGGTAAAGATTTTACTCTATACCCTGTAAGGTGAATAAAATGTTACAAGGAGGAAGCAGGACAATTTACAATAGAGGAGAAAGCACTGAAAAGAAGACTTGGTAAAAGAAATGTGCTACAAACTGAATAACACTGATTTATTTAGGAATAATCTTTAGTGTTGAGTTTGGTAGAGGTCTTCTACCGAAAATCTTTTAGCTACCTCCTCTTTAAATGGCTTACTCCTTTTAAGATAAAAAAAAAATCTAAAATTGTATCAATATCAATTAAAAAAGTTATTAGATTAATATTTTAATGCTAATATTACATTATATACATCAAATATTTATTAAACCATCAAAAAAAAACATGTTAATTGACATGTCCTTCTGATGCCAAATCATATTTGACACTTGCCCACTAGTCGAGGCTCTACATCAGATCACATTCTATCTAGGGTCACAGGCAAGATTGGAACTTGCATGTACGGTTGAGGAACTAGTTTTTATAGCTGCAAAGCAACATGTCCTAGAAGACAATTACATGTTTCTTACTCTACAGCAATAATCTGGTCTCAGCATGACTTCTCCACAAATGCGTTTATTATAGAACTAATGTTGTTTAAAAAAAAAACAAAAACATAAAACTACAAGCAAATTGCCACTGTACATTCGAAAAATGATGTGTATGTTAAAACAGTATAAACAGTATATTTATTATTTATTTGCCTATAGAATGTTCTTTACTTGCTCAGTTAAGTGTGTAAAATACTGATCGAAATATATTTCAAATGAACATTACAAAACAGTTCAAGTCTCTTGAATACGTGTTTTGTGTTTTAGTATCTGGAAACGTTTCTTGGTAAACTGACATCTACACACAAACAAGCTGTAGAGTATTAATGATGCCTTAGAGGGACAAATGTACCTGTCTGGGGAATATCAGAATCCCAATAACATTAAAAAGATAAATACATTAAATTTATTAATAGTATGACATGTAGCCAATTTATAGGTTAAATAAATCCAAATACAGGATAGTTCAAATTTTTTTAAGACTATAAGCAAAAGTCGCGACCCTAATAGAGGATAAGCGGGAGATAATGAATGAATATAAGCAAAAGTGTGAGATGCTTAATGTCCTGGTCATAAACAACCCATCTCTTTCTAATTAATCCTGTCTAAATCCTGATTGGGTAAATGTATTCAGGTACACGTATTTTATTGTCTTAGACTTGTTTAAAGTTGTTATAATGTACAATAAAACCGGTTTGGGGTTAGTATTCTTACTTTTGCTCGGGTTTCTAAAATTTGCTTTCTTTTTGTTCACAAAAAAGCTGTCATAAAAAATCTTTTACTTTCCATAATGAAATAAAAAGCAGTTATACAAAATGAAGTACAAGGTGATCACAGTAATCTGCAGCAATGAAAAACTAGGTTAATGGTGTAATTCATTGATAGTAATTTTAACATTTAATTGAAAATGCTCCAGATCATACATTACTATAGTATAATCATGAGTACTGGATTTCCAGATGCTCTATTCCATGTGGTTCTTAATAACATGGTTACATCATGACTTAAATAAAATTGCACTTGAATTAACTGTCTTACATCTGAGTTTGTCCTCTGTCTGAAAAGTTATTTATGACTGGAAATGCATGTGGTCCGTAGTTGTCTAGATTTCCAGTTAAGGCCTTAGATAGGAAGCTTTTTCAAGCATGAAGATGACATGACTGTGGTGGCTTTGAATATCGCTTCCAGACACAACCGTTCTCACGCCAGATCTTTTATCTCCCCATAATTTTTTACCAGTGCCTTTCCAGACAAAGCCTGTGATATTTTTCCGAACCGTAGCATGAGGTCATGCCTCATTATTCGAACAAGGAAGTGTAGAAAGCACATTGCCCTCTATAACAAGTGGAATAAATGGAAAAGATGTTCCAGTCTTTATTTAACTGGTAAATTCTGTCTGAATAGTAGGGCTTTTGTAATGAACCAGAACTATTTGATTTCAAATGTTGACATATCCCAAAACATTCTAAAGGCCATTCATTCATTTACAAAAAAAAAGGCATAATCTGATCACAGGACAGGGTGGTGAAACCAATAGTGACAACCTGGAACGGTTTACCAGTCCATCACAATGTAGACACACATGCACATACACCAGTTTACAAACCTGCAAGTTTTGGCTTATGAAAACTCACAAAGGAGCAGGGAGAACATGCAAACATCACAAAAATGCTTTAATGCTCTATCTGAGAATCAAACTCGGACCTGTTTGTTGTAAGACAAAAGTGCCAACCAATTTTAGTTCTTTAATAAGTTTTTATTAAGTTCTATGGTTAATATATTTGTTTAAACCCCATATGTCTTTCTGTGAACATTTTTTTTTCAATACATCACTGGATTATCTTAATCATGAATTGGTTTTAAAGTCTTAATACGAGTATGGCGGCATAAAAGTTTTGTTGTTATATTACTCTTTCAATACTTTTGTGCTCATTGAAAAACACAAAGTGATACAACCCTCACTCATCAAATCTCCCCTAAAAAATGTGCAGCAACATGCTTGTATTATGACCATTTTCCCTCCTCACAATTTATAGAAATCAGTTATGTACATAAGAAAATATACTGGGCTCTTAACATATTTACCCACCGCAGAACGTAAAAATCCAGAAATCCTAGATAGACTCAAACTGACAAATATGGGCTTAACAACAAGTACAGTATTCACTGGTCTAGTAACAAATCTGACAGCTTCACTGGTCTAGTAACAAATCTGACATGCAATCCAATTTGTACTACTGTTCAGAACTGCACTGGTGAGACCTAATGACCCTAATCTGGTACATGCATATGTCACTTTTTAGTCTTGCATGTCAATAGAAATAATATTTTTTACATTTAGTGTTTTACTTAATTTTGAATACAAATTTTAGATAAATGTTCATTTTATGTTTATTGGTACTGGGCGGGTGTGACAGAAACACAATTTAAATCCACTGTATGTCCTCTAATTTCTGCATCACTGACAATAAAAAATGTTAAACATATATTTTGACTTTAACAGTTTTAACTTTGACTAAATTTAAATATGTTTTCATGTATGAATAAGCTTTTTTTCCATTCTAGGTGTAAAAACAGTAGTGACATAAAAAAAAACACTAGTTGTAATTAAAATTACAGTTTTAAATTACATACAGTCCTATGACAATCCACTGGACGTATGACCATCTGTCAGTGTTTGATCTTCATGTTTACCAGCTTTGCAGATTTCGTTTGTGAACACTAGTCTGTGGGAGAATTCAAACTTGATTTATTAGTCATGTAAAAGCATGACTAGGATTTACAATAGTGTTAGGACAAGTTGCTTTCTTATTTTTCGGTTTATTTCAATCAGTATGCATGCTATAAGAAACAGTGCTGAATTCATGGTCGTCACACCTGGGAACATTTCACATATGCAACAAAATGCTTTTAAAAATGTCACTGTGAAAATAGTTTGCATGGAAACTTGTAGAATTAGAAATGCAGGATATATTGAGAAACGCTGTAAAGCACAAGAAGAGTGACAACACTGAAGCTGTTGCTCCGATCAGATGTTGACATTATATTTTACTGAAAAAGCTCTTACAAATAGGATTTTACATAATTTAAATGTACGGATGCACATGATAGTGCCCTTGGTCAGCAGATCCATCCTCTATTTTAAGGATTCAACAATTTTTATTGTCACATCACCAGGTGTACAGGTGAGTGAAAAGCTTAGGTGCAGGTACCCACTACTGTGCAAATAACAATATTTACAAGAATAAAAAAAAAGAAAAAAAATACAAATATCTAAAAAAGAATGGAATTAAATTAAATGAAATAGGATAGGGGTACGTCCGAGGGTGTATGGGGAAAACACTGTCGCTTCGGCTTGCTCTTTGGGGGTTTAAAGGCTTTTCATTCTGTAAAGCTGCTTTGTGACAATGTACTGTTGTAAAAAGCGCTATATAAATAAATAACTTGAACTTGAACTTGGAAAATCCAATGGTGCCGTGAAATGTCAAGTGAAGTGAAAAGTGCAAGGTGCAGAGAGTTTATATAAATTTGTGTAAGATGGCAGTAAAGTATTTTAATATTGTGGCTTATTTTAATATACACTATATACAGTCTTAAATAAAGGTTTGGGCATAAAATAGGAAAAAGTGATCTTGTGTACTACAAACTTTCAAGTAACAAATAGTTGTTTGATAGTTTGATCAAATAATAAATAAAATCATAAAATGTGGTCTGTGCAAAAGTTATGGTACATTAAATATTATACGTTTTCACAATAAGTTAAAACCAGGACCGAAAATTTGACTCTACCAAATTATCTAAGTTAATCATGTGACAGACATGAGATCACTGTGTGATCGTCATTCTTATTTGGATGCATTCAAAGCCCCCAAATGGAATCCCTGTGACGACAGACATTCTAGGAAGCCAGTTGAGAGAATCAGTAAAAGTACAAAGGGAGGAGAATAAGCAAACTCGGTCCTCCCCCTCAGCACTCCCTCTTTCTTTAGAACAAATACACGCATGCATTTACAACCACATGAAATGAAAACTCTGTTTAGGAGAGTCATTGCTTGTTACAACGCATAACAGGAGGTAATTATTCAAGTGGCAGCGCTGTACACCCTGTACACTCCGGTTTCACTTTGTATACACCCAGCTGTTAAGCAACCAGCAGATGGAAATACAGATGTTTCAACACATAACACCACAGGTCTGTTCTAGATGTAACTGGTTATACACTGTGAAATGGCTAAGACGGTACTTTGAGATAGAACAAGACCTGAATTCACCGTTTCCCCATTTGTTTGTAATCCTATATGTTTATTTCCACAGATCCGCATTATATGAGTACAGACTATTAAATTGGTAAATTTATTTGTAAAACAGTTTATTTCTTCAAGTGGTCCATTAAACAATGGCTTTTTAGGAATTTCACCGACCTGTCTGGACTAATAAACTCAAACCACTAATTAACATTAACCTTTGACGATGAAAGACCGGTGATTCACAATTCTGCTGCAACTGAACACACATTCATTACAAATGCTCTGCCTGAGGACTTGGCTGAGACCGAGCTTTTAATGCACTTTAAGAACAACTCTCCCTTCTAGGTAACCATTTTTTAAATTATTTTTTTAAATACAGGAAATTGTTTAAGGAACTAAGGCGGCATGGTGACTTAGTGGTTAGCACGTTCGCCTCTCAGCGCTAGGAATTCTCAGTTCATATCCCCATCTGGGTGGAGTTTCCATGTTCTCCCCGTGTCCGTGTGGGTTCTCTGGTTTCCTTCCACAGACCAAAAACATGGATCAAGTCAATTGAGTTCTCCAAATTGCCCCATATAGAGTGTGTCCGTGTAAGTGTGTGCCCAGTGATGGATTGGCGCCCTGTTCTGGGTGTGTCTACCCAGTGCCTGAAACGTTCTCCCCTGGATGGGCATGCAACCCTAATATAGGATAAAAGCGGAAGATAATAAATGAATGAATGTTTAAGGAACTAACTGTGAATTGGTAAATCAAAAATCCTTTTAAGTCTTGGAATAACTTAGGATTACAGAGAGAGAACAAAGTTGATCAGCTGATAGATACACATACATATGGTGTTCTTGGACTAATTAGTTAAATATTACTGGCATGTTTACACTGATAGGGTCTCTGCTTGCAGAGTGCTCATGAAGATCTCCAGCACATAAATTCCAAGGACGTGAATCAGCGCGCTTGCGTGCCAGGTCTTACTCATCCTCGTAAATGCCAATCCACATTTTCCGGTAGATGTTTTTATTTTGACACACCTTTAGGGGAAGAATAGGTGTGTCATTAAGAGCAACTGTGGAGTGACGCACGTTATGGTGCTATTAGCTGTTAAATAGACATATTCTGACTTGAGAACCTCCTGAAGAATCTGCTCCACTAGATTAATATTACATCACTATCATATTAGCATTACTGAGGCAATATAAGGATGTTCACACGTTCCTTGATGTATTTTCACGATCTAAACTAATGTTTTAGGACTAATGGAAAACGACTGGGCCTTTATTTCTTTTCATAGTGGCAACATGAGAAATTGAGAAAATTGTGGGAGGAGAACCAATAGGCTGAAATTAATTCAAAATGCATTTTTAATCTGAACATGCAATGCAAAACAAATGCAAATACACCTATTATGTACACTTCATATTTGATTACACTATACAGTACTATGTAACACACTATATATGTGCCTAATATAGTGCATACTAAATTAACACTGTTCTAAAAACTCCAGCAACACATCACCACCACATCAAAGGGCTACGGATCAGCCGCCTTCGGACGTACGAAGCGCACGTGTTTGATAAGTGGAGCTAATAAAATAGACAGTAAGTGTTGAAACAAGAAGTTGTATTTAATAATGTGGTCAGTGAGAGTATGTGCAACTTACCCCTCAAATTGCTTCTCGTGTGTACTTTATGTTGGCTGTAGGTGATGCCACTGTAACATAAGCATTTCATTGTATTTAGACTTTGCATTCCAAGTACTTGAATTTGAATTTTGGCAACAGACGGAGTAGTTATTATAAACATGTTCATGTGAATAAGGAAGGAGTGCCATGTATTCTTATAAATGATGCTGTTTAATGTAAGCCAATCTAAACAAAATGCTTATTGTAGTTGTGTAGGTTTGCAAATGTTGACATGAATGTGCCGTTCAATAATGATGAGGTATACCTGATAAAACTCCCAAAACATTACAACATACTGTATGCCTGGTGCATTACCTGGTATTCAGATCCTTTCAGTTCCTTTAGAAAATATTTTGGTGCTTGCGAGAACTTCAGTTTGGAGCAATCAACCCGCTTGAGAGTACGTTTTCTACAGGTTGACCCAATGAAGGGTTAGTAATCCAGGTGAGGTAAGCTCTGTGAGTTGAACCAGTTATGCTGGACACAGAGTTTAATTGGGGAAATGATATAGAAATTATTAATAACGTCCCTATCTCTGTGTTTAAGAAACAAAACACAATTGCAACAATGCAGTCAGCAATCAGTTGCAAATATCCATTACAGCCAAATGTGTTTTACCTGATTAAGTTGAACCTGGATCACAGATGATGCAAGCTGTTCTGGTAGATCTCCTTCGTGGTTTGGGGTAATCAATCTAGGTTTAATTTCCCTAATTCAGCCATTATGTAATAACTAAAAGATCAAATACAGCCAATAAAGTCCAAAAAAGGAAAAAAAAATACTGCAAAGCGCAAAGTGAAATACAGTCTGCTCATTCTTCCCAACTCATTATTTTTTTTCGTTAGCCACGGATATGGAATCGCCTATAGCATCACATTCTTCATTACTGCATTACTACTCATAATTTGAAAATAAATTGAGCCATTTGGTCATAGAAAGCATGGAATTTTATTTCCAACCATAAACTCCTGAAAAAACATATAAATAAAGAATTTTGTAAGTAAAATATATGTTTTTAGTTGAAGCTTAACCTCAAGCATCTCCGTCGAGCTCATTAGGAAACAAAACCCTGCAAGACATGATCACTGTGTGCGTCATTAGGAAATGTCTGAGCACATTCTCGGTCAGTAAACGTGTCTATCAGACTGAGATAACTACAATGCGAAGTTAGCAAACACCAAACGTAGAGCATGGTTTTCAAACTTTGTCAGGACACTACTGCAGGTCAGGCCATGCTCTGCTGTACTCTTCAAATCAATAATATCTACTATAACACAGATAATGCAAAGACAGGACAGAGGCCAAGATACACTGCAGTGAGAGCACACACTCTGGGTGCACAACTCGGGTCAGCAAATTTCTTTCCCCTATCTGTCTTGCAAAATGAGACAAAGACAAAAGGGGTGGATCAGAAGGAGAATGCACAAGAGAGGACTCAAAAGGCATGTTGAGAAGAGATAAAAGAGGGAAAGCGTGAGCAACGAAACTGAATGCAGGTCCCTACCCTGTGAGAAACCACTGACAAAGGAATTCACAAATATGAATATGTCCATGAGTTTTAAAAAGGAACCCAGTCATATATGGTAGAATTACAATTAACTAGTCTGTGGGTGGTAAGCTATAACTATACAGAAAATTTGCTCTACTAATATCGGTGTGTTAACCTCAAAGCACAGGATGAGCATATAGGCCACGTTAATAAGACACACCTTAACATGTGCATATGTCAGTTTATCTATATCTATTAACATGTGCACAAGTCAGATACAGCTAGTACTTAGTCAAGACCATTAGACCATTAGTTTTAATTTCAATTGAATTGTATATCAGAAATGTTTATCTGATTATACCACTTACACAAATACACATATATAACAATATAACATTACAACAATAAGTCCAGCATTTTCTTACATTTAGTCCAATATGACATCTATTTTCAGCTGATCAGAAATTTCTGGAAGACAATTAGTGCCCTGAAATTTTCACTTCTATGTCCTGAATATAAGCAAATTCAGGTGCTTATTTTATTGTTGCACCTAAATCTGACAAACTGATCAAAAGACTTCAAAGTTCTTATTCATTCTTTTGGCCAGAGAGTGAATAAAATATACAGCACATTAAACCAGAACTGTTAGTTTTTAAAACCTCAGGGATTTTAATTAGCCTCTTAAGGTTGCTTCTGCCACGTTTTTAAGTTAAGCTGGTACAGTGTAGCGAGGAAAGATCTTAAATCATACATGACAAGTCCTGGGCCACCCACTTTTCAAATAGAATATTACAAAGTTTTACATTTCTAAAGCTGTGATTTACCTGAAGAACCCAACAGAGGCCTGCACTCTTTTCCAAGAACTTAGCATTTACTTGTTTCTCTTGGCTTTAGAGTTTAAAGAAATCTGTCCCCTTTTATAATGCTAGTAGACATCACAGACCCCCAGACAGAGCTGTGATGAGCACTGTGGGGTGTTTCACTGTCATGCTCTCTGAAGTGTGTCAGAGAGGATTAACCTGTAAAAGCAAAGCCTTTTTGTCTGAGCCTTCTGTCTTCTAAAGTACAGACTGTGAGAAAACTGGCCAACTTCTTTTCTGTAGTCAAACCCACTGAACCACATATGAGCAAAAATTTTTGGGTTAGTTTGTAGGTCATGGAAGGGTATGCTGGTTGGGTCTGGGGGAGATGTGTATTTTAAGTTGTTTCAGAGTATATATGACAAAGAACTGGTGTTGCTGCATATTCTCAATCATGGTGCATTATTACCCTCTAAACCTCTTACTTAAACCATTTAAAGACTTACCAGACATCCAGAGAGTCATGGTAGTGTTGAAGCAATCGATGGTCGTTCAGGGGCAAAACGGCGGAAGAACCTGGGCCTGAACTTTAATCTTTCTTGTTTAAAGTCCAAAAACTCGACCACACCACAAAAATATATTAACCTGCCACTTTCACAACTTCTTGTTTGTACATTAATTGTCTATATCATTAGCGCCACTTACCATATAGCTGCACTTTGTGGTTATACAATTACAGACTGTAGTCCATTTTTTGCCATTTCAGTCGTTTTCATTAGGAGTTGCCGTGGCAGATCCTTATTCTCCATTTTGCCCCGTCTTGAATATCCTCCAAATTCCTGTACGTCCTCCCTCGTCAAATCCATAAAATTCCTTCTTGGGTTTCCTCTCCTCCATCCTCAGCATCCTTAAGGAAATGCAAATTTAATCTTTCCTCTGAAGATGCCCAAACCACTTTATTCTCGCCTCCCTAACATGTCTTTAAAGCGTCCTACCGGAATCTTCACTTTAATAAACTCCCAAATAAGAATCACAGCATCTTCATCTCTGCTACTCTCAGCTACCTCTCCTGCCTTTTAGTCAGTTCCACCATCTCAGTTAGAAAACATTTATTGTTTTCATATGATAATGTGCCCCACAGCAGTTCTTAAAAAGATCCACTACCTAAAAAACAGAGCAAAGTTGACTTACAAAGTATGCAAATAAACAAGCAGACTACAGTCAGTAATGTCAGAACCAACAAAGTGCATCAATATGAAAATTGATAGTGATTAAATAGACAATGGGTATAAATACAGATTTTTAGCTCACAGCCTGACTAATGAGTACATACAAAACATGCTGTGAACTTATTTACATTTATTTTCTAACTATTGACTTGTTGTCTACAATGGGATAGACCATTGGCCGGAATGAGCCACAGGGCCATTAAAAAGTCCAGATCTGTTTTTGAAATATATACCTTCCATCCACTGGGAACCGTGCACTACTGACCTATTTTTCATTCTTCCTACCATTGTCTCGGTTTGTTGGCATATTCCCAGACATGCCATTGATGTCTTCAGTGACACAACTAAAGCCTTTGGACTGACTACGCTACTTACAAAAGACATTTTGGCTTCAACTGCACACATTGCCCCTGCTCAATATGCTCCACATGATATCCAAAGCCCCAGAAGGGCTATATACACAGAAATATACAATTTATTACAATCTCTTGAGAGTTCAACCATTATGTAATAGTTTAGACCACATATATTGCCACTGAAAAGGATTTGCTAGACAAGTCACTGATGATGGAATGAAAAAAAAAAAAAGCCTGGCTCGCGGTCAACACATGAATTCAGTGGCTGGCAGTGTAATTGAGGTCAGGGCGCTTTACAGGCTACTTGTCACCCATGTCTTTTTTAAAGAACTTGAGCATGATACATCGGGGCAGTGGTGGCTTAGTGGCTAGGGTGCTTGTGTTGTAGGTTAAAGCCTAGTCACTTGGCCACTGAGACCTTGGAAAATGCCCTAGTTCATAAATTGTCTGGACTGTAATTTTGTAACGTCTAATTTATAGTTGCCTAGACATTTTACAAGGACCGTCTTCCATTGTGAGCAGTTACTTTCAGGAACTCTGTTTTTTTTTTATTTTATACAAACCAAAGTCATGCTGGTAGTGAATAGCAAATACCTAATTGCCCGATGTTCGGATGTTCTGTAACATCTTTTAAAATACCTCAGTCATTGCAAAGGAGAGTAATCCACCAACTAAAAATGTCCAGCCACCAACATGCTATAGGCAGGAAATATCCTAGTTTTAGGGAATGACAAACAAACTGTATAATAACAAATAAGCTGCAGTCTCTGATTTCACATTTGAAAGGTAAAGCAATTAGGATGATAATAATAAACATAATAAATACAGTGTACATAACGAGCAATGGAGTGTCTAATCAACTTGTACCAGTGTAACACCCAAAAACATACCACCACCACAACAGTGCCACTACACTATAGCTGATCATTAGATTATTAAAGAAAGGAGTAAAGGGGACTAACAAAGTCTGTAGAGTAACAAATGGACTACAGTCTGTAATTGAAGAATTGCAAAGTGCATCTATATGGTTAAGCGGAGCTGATAATAGGACCATAATAATATAACTATAAATAAGGGAACTGAACACCACCTAATACTGATACTGCCACTCAGAGACTTTGTCAAAAAAAAATCATATATCCTACAAACAACAACAAAAAAAAGTTATTGCAAAAGGGGGGCAGAAATTTAAGGTGGTGTGTTGAAAAGGCCTAATTTTTTTTACCAGAAATTGAAAAGAAAGTAAAAACATTGACTGATTCCTCAAACAGGCTATGTGGTGATCATGTCAGGTTAAACAGAAATAGAACATGCAAGACTTGCAGCGCCATTAAAGGGCAAAGACATGAAACAACATGGCCATTTAGCATGGCATGAGGGCAGCAAGCTTCTGGGAAGAAATGCTAAGAATATGACAAAAACTCCAAATTCGACTATATTCAAATCAGGAGAAAAGGAAGGGGTTTAAAGGGCAGAAAAATGTTCCCAAAATAAACTTTTTACACAGAGTATTATTAGGATGTTTTCTCATTTTTACACAAACTCTCTGTTTTTAGGAGTCACCAGGGTAGGAAATGGACACCATAGAGTTAAAACTATGGACATCTTGATATAGAGCCTATTAATATTTTTGAATACACACTGCAGCACTATTACCATTCTGAATTATAAATCATTAAATACTTTAATGAATAACTAAACAAACTCTGTTAAGGGTTAATTTTGTTACCAAGAATTAACACAAGATTATAACAGTGGTATGTCTAAAAAGGTTTCTAAAAAAGCCACTACAAGGCTGTCCATGAAAATTTCTGCACATTCATCCAAAAGAGCGTTTATGAAGTTGGACCCTGCTACTGGACTTGCAATCTCTGTTCTAGTTCATCCCAATGGTAATGAGGTTAAAGTGCTCTGTGGAAACAATTATAGCTCTCCCACAACAAACTCACCCAATCATGCCATTATAGACTAATGAAGGAACAGAAAAGGACCTTCCTCAAATGTTCATACAAAAGATGAATGCATTTGATTGTCCAAAAGTTATGGCTATGTTCTGGATTTTATACACCTGTAGAAATGATCTAGAGTCATGTCCCAATACTTATGTCATTCTTGTGCATTATAAAAATTAAAAAAAATTAAAAACATGCATATGACATATGAGCTTTATAAATAAGTGTTTGAAAACATGTTTAGATAATACAAATAGGTTCAAAGTTTGATCTGGGTGGAGTTTCAATGTTTTCCCTGTGTCCACAAGGGGCTTTCTTCAGGTTCTCTGCTTTTCTTCAAGTAACGCTGGTTACTCTAAATTGCCCCATGTGGTGTGTGTTTGTATGTGTGAGCGTGTGCCCAAGTGACGGATGCCACCCTGGTCTGGGTGTATCTGCCTGTGCTTGAAACCTTTTCCCCATGATGGGCATGGAACCCCTTCATGACCCCCCGTCATTTCCCGTAGTTTTTCAATTCCTACTGTTATTTCATGTACGTTTTACATTTGTTTTGGATATATTATTATTATTATTATTATCATCATCATTTTCATTATGCAGTTGGGCAAACAAAAATTAAACTATGTGATGGCATTATTTTTTGGAGTTAAAAATACTAATGAATAAAAATACTAGTAAATAGTAATAGCATAATATAATATAGTATAATAGTCATAGTAATAGTTTAGTACAATGTACTAAAGCATTAACTTAATTCCACTTGATGTCCAAACTTTTTCACAAGACGGTATTGAAGTCTATCTTTCACACAACTGAGGTGATTTTCTTAAGCAGTAAAACCAAACAAGCAATCAAACGTGGAGAGAAGAATGTCTGGCGTTAACTTTGTTTAGTCTGGCCTGAAGGACAAACCACAGCAATGATAGCACAGTCATTTATAGACTCTCGTGCAGGCACAGACACTGACACACAGCCGCACATTAAAAACAGATACTTTATCATTCTTGGTTAACAGTGGCCCACATTGCCTTTCTTTAGTACTCAGCCCACATGAAAAGCAGGACTTGCACTTGCCTGCCCTGTTGCACTGGTGCAAAGAGATGTATTTTAAGGCAGTAATTGACATGCGCAATAACAAAGGCGCACGTGGCACAGTGGCAGGCGTTCAACGCACGCGCAGTTTGTTCCGACAGACACGTCCATCAGTCTCAGAATCTTCCCCGTCCTCTTCCCCTTCCTCTTCCTCGTCCTCTACCCCGAGTGTAGAGGTGACCGGCGGACCTTCTGATCTTCCTCCTCTCCTCGTGATGCTCACGTTCGGCTCGTTGCTGATTCCGCTGCTTCTCCGTCTGAGCAAAAGAACAAGACCACAGAACGCGAGTGAGTTCTAAATAAAGCGACATGGCCTACATGAACTTTCTAAATTTAAAAATATATACACTTTTGGGGGTTTTAAAACGCAGTTTTCACTACATACAGTTTACTTAGCTGAAATGAAAACAACCGTTAATGCTATAAGATACAAAAACACTGTACGCAAAAGTACAAACACTTCGGATAGAGGCCGGTGTTTGATTTTGCCATGACCTTGTGCGCAAATGACGTAAAACAAGTAAAATGGGAAAAAATAAAAAATAAATAAAATTTATTTCAAAAGTAGATTTTTTTGCTCCAAGGCACTTCAGCAGATATTATTTAAATGTATTAAATAAATTATATATTATATACACTAATACATCTAAATATATATATATATATATATATATATATATATATATATACACACACACACACACACACACATATATACACATATATACATAAAGTTATGTATTAATGAACAATGAGTGCAGACACATATAGACATGTATAAAAAAAGTGTTAATATGCATTTACAGAGGACCTCGTTAAAGCCAAAGACCTTTGGCTGTGTGGTCTTACCTTAAAACATAATAATTTTAACAAGGCCAAAAACAGTTATAATAGCAGAGCTCCATCATCAACAAAGAGATGAAATTCTAAGTAATAAGGGTTTTACTTGTAAGTCTCTCGGTTACCACATAAATGAGTGACTGAGCATGGGTAATTTTTTAGTTTAATCCAGGCAAAGCTATTTCTTGCCTATATTTTGTCCCGTCGCATGATTACGGTATCATTCAAAAATCCCCAATGGCACCAGAGAAGAGAGCAGGACGCTCATCTCTAGAAGGCTCCTGGTCGTTTTGTTCGTGTCTCTTTTGTGTCTTAATCACATTCATTACATTTATACACACTGCTCTTCAATTCTTGCAGCTGCACTCCTTTGCTCTTCACAGAAGTTCTCTCAGTTATAGTGAACTGAGTTTCCCCAGACTATCACTTTTCTACTAGGTCCACTTGGGGCTTGTGATGCCAAAGGTCATATTTAACTGCAGGTGTGACAAAGAATTAAGCTTTGTTGAGGTGGGGTGGAGCGGTGGGGAACAAAGTAGGAATTCTGACAAGCTAACAAAAACAATGGTAAAGAGTGACATAAGAATGTCACAAAAGTTCGCAGGTGAGACTGGGAGAACAAGCTCAATTCTCACAACGTGAGGACAAATGAAAATAACGAGTAAGAATTACATCAAATAAATATAAAAGAGAAAAATCTGTGAATGTGTGATGACCCACAAAAAAAAAAAAAAAAGGATGTGAATTACATCCAAGCAAAAAGTGACAGTTTCAGCGGTGAAAGCGACAGATCCAGCAGTTTACTAGCCGTTTCATGAGTAAAATGGTGGTTTTGGTGGTAAAAACAGCACCTCAACCATTAAGGACTGAGCTTTTAGCAGCTGATACAGTAGTTACAACGCTCAAAGCTACATTTACAATGATGAAATCTGTGTTTATAGCACTGGTTTAAATCTTGAAATGGTCCCATGACTGATAGCGGCGGTCCCAGCAGTGAAAACGGCGGTCCCTGAGGCTTTTCTGGCGCTGCTACCTGGCTAAATCGTACATGATTTGTAACACTACTTGACTGTTCCAAAACTAACAGAGGTTCAGCGTGCAATATAATTACAATGTGCAGATATTTGTGTTCAAAGTGTTCTGGTGACCCACACAGCAGCAGGCGACCTTAATGCCAGTTCAGTGTTCAGAATGCAAATTTCTTAAATAGCAATTTTAATGCTATGGTTTAAAAGCTATAAAAAATTTTATTTAAAGTATTAATTTTTTTCAGAAACCGTTATCAGGGCATATAGCGTGTGATATTTTTTAAGGAGTGGTACTGCAAGCTTCAGGGTTTACTTCAAAGCTTTAAGCTTATTAGTGTAAAACGACAGTTATGTCAGGATTGTAAGGCATGAGCCATGAAAATCATATGTAAATATCTTACATGTCTCTGTTTTAGTGACGATTACCGAATCTAAATTCATAACAGAACGTATTTATTTCTTTATTCTGATTGGGCAACAGCTCTGATCTCGAAATGTTTTCTGCTGCTGTAGGTGATTCAAACTTACAATGTAAAAGGTTATTATTTGTAAAGTAACTACATCATTTATTTTGGACTGTAGTAATTCACGGCTTACCTTCTTCAAGGTAAAGCTTAGCTGCTTGCTTCCAACGGCAGTGTCAGTGACGTTCAGCATGCCGGTGCTCTCCTCCATCTTCACTCGCTCCTCAAATGATTTCCTAAAGGCAAAACCGAAGAAGGTCAGTGGTTTGAGAAAAGAATCGCAGAAGCTGAAATAAATCTGTAAAATCAAAGCTGTGAGAAATTTGCTGTTACATTTAAAAGAAAGAAACTATTACTGCAATTCACGCATTAATTTCATTTGCAAATCAAGAAACTGAAACGGACAATGAGTGTAGAAATAAGAAGGTGTACCTAATAAAGTGGCCATCGCATGTATATAGTGAACAATATCTGTAACTACTGTAGACTAGAAAACACTTTGAGCAAATGTCACTAATATCACTGCAATTGTCATCGCATCATCTCTTTGGTTGAATATTTTAAAGCATGAATGTGGCTTTATATTATTTCAGATTATTAAATACACTGGTGCTTTGTTTCTAACTGGAGCTCTGGGCAGTTTGCGTGTTTCATCTGGACATGGATTGTGAGCCAATCAACCACATGTTTAAAATTTGCCATTTACAAGAGTTGATTTCTTTAAAGTTAAACTTAGTCGCCGCTGGAGCATGTACTTTTGCATCTTCTGTTTGCGTGCCACGTCTCCGAAGCTGCGAAACTCCTCTCCAGCTTTGATCTGGTAGAAGCGTGGCTGGCTCTGGCTCGGAGCCCGGCTCGACTGGGACATTACGACTGGATCGGAAATCTGCAGGCTGGTGTTGCGGTCCTGTTGTCGCTTCTCTTGAAATCGATGCTCTCTTTGTTCGGCTCGCAGTTGACGCCGCTGCTCGCGCACCTCCTCCACCCAGGTCTTATCGTCGTCCGAGCTCTCGTCCTCTTCGGAGCTGGCCCGTCCTTCCATTTCCTCCTCCTCGTCGTCGTCGACCTGATAAATAGTGTAAGATTTTAAACCTGTGCACAGCAATGATGCCAAATGTGGACGGACACATACATTTAATATAAATCTGCTTTTCATGCCTTTAAAATCACACGTACAATGAACAAGCACTAAGAAGGGGATTAAATGAGAAATGAAGAAATAGCAATTAATATACATTAAAAAAGGGCATGCAAGCAAAAAGAACATAACAAAAGACCATTAGAATGAACCCAAAACCACAGTGGGATAGAAAAGCCTGGTCAAAAGATATAAGTCCATGTTTTTTTTTTAATAAACTGACTATAGCACTCACAGTTCTGAAAGAACCACAAACAGATCCTACACTAATTCACGATTACTGTCCCTTTCCCACGTCATCGACAGCCATCCCTTGGCACTCAGAATAAAGAACAAGATTTAAATTTGGGTCGGGTAGGTTGTTGTGAGAACAAAGACAGATGAAATGACACATTACATCAGTCATATTATAAATATTATTTGATGCAATAGGTCGGACGTCCACTGTAAACCGTTATATTATATTTTTTACACTTGTAAATTCCCATTACTCAAACGTTTTTGTTTGATCACATGATTCATTCATTCATTATCTTCCGCTTTATCCTGTATTAGGGTCGCGAGGGGGTTCCCCATGCCCATCCAGGGGAGAAAGTTTCAGGCGCTGGGCAGATACACCCAGGACAGGGCGCCAATCTATAGCTGGGCACACACGGACACACACACAAACACACTCTATATGGGGCAATTTGGAGAACTCAATTGACTTGATCCATGTTTTTGGACTGTGGGAGGAAACCGGAGAACCCGGAGGAAACCCACGCGGATACGGGGAGAACATGGAAACTCCACACAGATGGGGATTGCAACCGGGAATCCCTAGTGCTGAGAGGCGAACGTACTAACCACTAAGCCACCGTGCCGCCCACACATGATTCAGCTACAGTTAAATAATCACCTACTTCAAAACGGCTATATATGCAACATCATTAACGTCATCCGGGTGTTTTTCATGTGCATATTTACAATTTAGTATACTGTATTAGAATGTAAGCAATAAAAAAGCCCACAATATCTTGCCACACTGAAAGTCTAATGACAATAAGATGCTTCATTGTTTTCTTATCCAACTTGATAAATGATTTAATTAAGCCAAAACAGATGTAGTATGACAGAAGTGCTCACCTGTTGACCAGCTTCATGGTCGAGCAGCTGCTGTAGCTTCTTCTTCCTATCCTGGCCCACTTTGGACACGATGGGGTTCAGCAGGCGATACTCCTCACTTTGCTCATCCACTTGGAAGTCTGGATTTTCGAACATCACCTTGAAGCGGTCATCTTTCAGGATGCTGGTGGTGCCCTGCAGAAGGTTAGCATAGTTACCACTGCAACAGTGTGAGGGGTCCCTTACATCCGCAAACACTACTGCAGATCAAGCTGATTGCTCTTTTCTTATCTGTGCACACTACACCCGTACATGTTCTTTTACCAAAATGTTTGTATTTGTGTTTAGTGTCTTGCCTTAGCCTTCTTTTTGGATTTCAGCGCTTTGGCCTCTTCTCCTTCCTCCATGAGCTTCATTGCAAGCTCCTTGTTTACCTTGGGCAGTGTCTGTGTACAGGGAGGAAAAAGCAGACATAAGAATGCTCACCATTCGCTATATAACATAGAAAATATATAATAATAATAATAATAATAATAATAATAATAAATAAAATTTAAAATTGTGCTTAGCTGTGAATGAACCAACCTTAAGCTGCACTCGCTGGACTCTATTCGCCTCGATTTTTTGTCGAATCTTTTCCTCACGATACTCCTCATAAGCAAACGGATTGGCAAGAGACTTGACCTAAGAGATTACAGAACATTAGATGGTTGATTTATAATCACTTTAGCTTTTTTGTAATGGTCCCCATGGTAAATATGCTAAAACATAACAAACAATGTTTTAAAACAAGTTTCACTTTAGCTTTTTATTAATTACAATTATTAAATGCTAAAAAATAAAAACAAATAGTATTACAATATGTATTGATTTTAATAAAGAAAAATATGAAGACAACTAAACACAGAACGCAGAAGTATTGCCGATTCAAAGTTGGTCCCCTCTCTCAACACACAAACCCACATCCACACATTATAGGGGCAATTTAGAGCAGCCAATTCACCTTAAAATTTATGTTTTTGAATTTGTGAGAGAGAACCTGGAGAAGACAGATTAAAAATTTGATATGAATAAGAAATGAATTAAATATCTTTTTCTTGTCCCCCCCCCCATCACATTCTATTTCGTAATAGCACAAAATTACATCAGCTTTAAAACCCAAATCAGAATGTTATTAATAAACCTAAATACATACCTTGTGATAAAGCCTGATGTCCATAAAGAAGCCATGCATGTAGGCTCTTAGCAGAGGAGAGCCAATCAAATGTGTTAGACCTGAAAAAACAAAGACAGTAAATACGAAGTTGAAAATAAGAAGTAAAAACTCTTCTCTTAAAGAACATCATAATGAAATGCAGATAATATCAAGTTTATAGATCAGTATTATAAATCAATCTAGATGATAGCTGTACACGAGCAAGAGCAATGCAACCAAATATATGCACATATTCAATCTACTGTATTTAAAAAAAAAAATCCAAACAAAGTGTAAAATGTATTCCAGAAATATCTGACAAACAACATTCATTAATTCATTCATTCATTCATTATCTCCCGCTTATCCTCTATTAGGGTCGCGGTGGGGTTCCCCATGCCCATCCAGGGGAGAACGTCTCGGGCGCTGGGCAGATAGACCCAGGACAGGGCGCCAATCCATCACTGGGCACACACTCACTCACACAGACACACTCTATAGGGGCAATTTTGAGAATTCAGTTAACTTGATCCATGTTTTTGGACTGTGGGAGGAAACCGGAGAACCCGGAGGAAACCCACGCAGACACGGGGAGAACATGGAAACTCCACCCAGATGGGGATTCGAACCGGGAATCCCTAGCGCTGAGAGGCGAACGTGCTAACCACTAAGCCACCGTGCCCCCGACAAACAACATATTATCAAAAAATAAATAAATGAAGTAAAATAGTTTTTAAAAATGTAAAAAGGCCTTAACAACTAGGCTCATTAGTCACAGCATCTTACCGAGGCCATCCAAGTCCTTACGAGTGACAAACTTATAATCGTCATAGACTGTACTTTCTGGGTTCTCCTCTAGTTCTTCAGTAAGGCTATCCAGGAAACCACACCAACGTGGAGCAGGACCCAGTGCCTAAAAGACAATGATCAGAATTTTCATTTGCTCAGGTCTTTCCACAATATTTAAAGTAGTCGAAATACACATTATCCCTCTAGCCACATAATACACACACACACAATAACTTACTACATATATATATATATATGTGTGTATATACACACACACTTTATACACATAAATATTATAGATCTTTATAGTCATATTTAACAACGTATTGCATGTTGTGTTACAATAGTAGGTTCTAAGTTCAGTATTGTGCTAAAACTGGTGAATTATTTGAATTCAAAAGGGTCTGAAAAATGACGGCACAGGGTTCATTTTATGAAAGAAAAAAAAATTATATTCTATAATAGAAAAAATTTATAAAAATAGTGGTATGCGACCAGTTTAAAAACATGGTTAATAATGGTTAAATCCCAAATTAAGGTCATTTCCACTGACAACATTAACACTTGAAAACATTGACTGTTTAGAGTGTGAACGATGATGTAAGGTGCTGTGGGTTATAGCACCATGTTTCTGTCAACCTGACTATATTTAATCCTCTGAAGCCCGACCTGATTCTGTCTCTCTTTACTTCAGTTTACCTAAAACAAAAGCCTCAAGTCATAGAGTTTACAGAGTAAATATAAAATACTACACGTCCTAAAGTTACCCAACTAATTACAGTTCAACATCTAAATACTTCCAAATAAGAGTGGTACCAGTGCTTTAGCACTTTAAAGTATATTAAGATTTTTAGAACAATTATTATACACAAAGGACCTTTGGGTCTGACAAAAAAATAGTATGTTCTGACACAATTAAACAGCGACCTTATATTTGAAATGGAATATGTATTGTTACTAATGAAATGCATTTTAAAAATGTCAAAAAAGAAAAGACTAATATCTCTTATTCATTAATAAGTGAATAATATAATAATATAATATAATAATAAGTGAAAAGTATTAAATCACAAAAATTTCAGATCCAGATCCAGTTCAGAACCTCAGTAGAGCCATTAAACATGTACTGTAAGCATGAGGACTTGCTAATGTCACTTTACAGAGAACGTGTCTGTTGTCTTCCTGTCTGTTTAACTGATTTGATTGTGCCAGTTAAATAATCCAGCATTCAGTGTAAAGCTCATGTATAATAAGAGCCATGTAGATCATCACTGAGTTTAAAAGGATCTTTCACAAGACCCCAAAAAATAAATCCCCCTTTTGTATTTTTTTTCTGCAGTTTTGCTTTAAATACAGATCACCATTATTTACTTCACCTTATCAAACACAATCCAGAGCCGGATGCAATTAAATTCATACATGATCGAACATAATACACACTATACAATCAATACTCACAGGAATGTAAAATGTGCTCATCTTAGGATCTTCATTAGCAGTAAACAGCATTCCTTTAAATAATGAAATGAAAGTTATTTTCACATATTTTAATGTATTTTGATCTATATAATTGTGACCTCAATAGTTTTTAAACCAAAAATGACCTCAAATAAAACTTGGAACAAAACCTGGAACAAAAGTGCACTGAAGAATTTTCTGAACATGCTGTTGTACGTTTAATATGTTGAAAGAACATCATGTTACAATTTAAAAACAACTTGAAGGTCAGCTGCTAATTGT
>JAFMOD010000462.1:260470-275484 GCA_019802435.1 Corydoras maculifer
ATGAAATGAAAGTTATTTTCACATATTTTAATGTATTTTGATCTATATAATTGTGACCTCAATAGTTTTTAAACCAAAAATGACCTCAAATAAAACTTGGAACAAAACCTGGAACAAAAGTGCACTGAAGAATTTTCTGAACATGCTGTTGTACGTTTAATATGTTGAAAGAACATCATGTTACAATTTAAAAACAACTTGAAGGTCAGCTGCTAATTGTATCAGTAGTTGGAACTTTTATCTCTGTTTCGTTAGTGGAAGTCATCCAGTGACTTCCATTCATTAAGGATTATTTTAATTTCACAACACGGTTGTACAGATTTTATTCTGTCTGTAGACGTCAATGTTAAAGCTTTATCATGTGAGGGTTCCTCTCTTAATAATTAAACTTTTTTATATTGATATTTCTTTGTTCTCATACAAGTAGTCAGTGGTTGTATAGAGAGTGCGAAAACTGTGCCACAACAAGGACACAGGTCCAAAGAAGGTCTAACTCACAACCACACGATGCGGGGACTTACCCGAGTCTGGATAAACACACACATCGTTAATGTTGGTTGGTGGCTCGATGGATGAAAACATTTTCCCCTGTAAAGGAGAACAAATGTCATGTGTTTGTTTTGGACATAACCCTGTAGGCTGGTCACCCGGGTGGTAAGGGTATTGATATTGACACTCTTCGGGCCGCTTACGTTGTCTTTGTGCCACATCTTGATGATCTTCGTGTCCGCTGACATTACCAGCTCCATCTGCTGATGGAAATGAAGGGAATGGATGGGCAGGCCATAATAATGGTCTTTAACCAGCAGGGGACGAGACGACCGCAGGTCATACAGCAAAACCTGCCGGGGTAAAATGCATGTTTACAGAATAAACAGACATAAAGTGTTCTCCTTATGACTCTACTACCACCTAAATTACTAACTTACGCCCAAATGAATGAATAGATCTGCTTATTTTCACTCGAAAGAAGACGTGAACCTGGAAAAATCTTCCTTGATTTTGGCATAAATATAGCAAACATAGACTTTTAAATCAAATCAAATGACTGTCGACATAATTTACATGAATAAATATCCAAACTAAGGATTTATGTCCTTAACGCCTTACGGTTCTAGGTTGTTTATACATGATATAAGATTCATGAGCTTATTCAGTAGCTTAGATTTAAAAAGATCTATATTTTCTTAATAAATCTTGAAGCCTGCTGTTCATTGATTCCTTTGGAGCCTTGCATTAATATTTTTAGACCATTGTTCACATTTTATTCACATTTGTTTTCCACTGATATTAACCATTACAAATCTCTATATTATCAGCTAATAGCATGAAGCAATAAAAGGCATGCTGGGAATAAGTAAGGTTATCCATTAAACAAACATTCACCTGCCACTTCATCAAACACTGATAAAGTATCAAATACTACTTTCCTGTTTCCACATTTATTGTGTACAGATGAACTATTTAAGTCTGTAATTGCAGACTGTAAAATATTTACATATCTCTTAGTTGCTTTTACTCTGTTCTCTAATGATTTATTCACCAAACATCAGGTATTATTATCCAGGTATTATTATTTTTTTAAATGTTCACAGTAACGAACCTGTCCCGTGGTCGTGCCCACCGCCATACCGAGTGAGCCGTTAAACTTGAGTGCACTAATAGAAGGTAAGCTCTTCAACCTGAAATAAGAAGAACAAAAAAAAAAAACATTACAAACCAAGACACTGCTCTTTGAGGTCATCTAATATAATTATAACAAAAATTTTATCATTAATTACATCTTTCTGCATCCATTACACTCAGATATAATAATGTAGAAAAGTACAAATCCCTGCCTTTACATCCTGTCTTCCACAAATATATAATATTATTAATACTGTCCTTTATATAAAGAAGATCACATTGAAAGCCTATCTTGCTTTTAACACTGTGTGGGTTATCAAGCTACAAAATCAGCATTTTAAAGGGCATCACTTAATTGTTCGCACTTTGTGTTGAAACTACCCCGGAGCTTTCAGGACCCAAAAAAAAGCTCAGTCTCCATATTAAGTGTGGATAGACACATTAAAGTACAATGACATAGACCCCATGCCCATCCAGGAGAGAAGGTTTCAGGCACTGGGCAGATACACCAAAGACAGGGCGGCAATTTATGGGCACACACTCATTTACACAAAATAAAACTTACTCTGTTTCCTCAGTGACGCTGCTGAGAGCACAATCCAGCACAGAAACACGATTACGCATCCGAGGGTCCCAGCATTCGACTTTTCCCTAAATATAATCAACAAGCACATTCAGTTACTCAACAGTGTTAATTATGTTTTGTCATTTATAATAAATGACAAACACATCTTTAGAAAATTCATAACACAAAATACTTCTCCAGACTTATAAAAAATATTACAAAGAATTAAATTAGCTGAGCCACTTCAGCAAAAATATAGAAACATACTTTAAATACTGAAAATCCACATTGGATCATAGCAGAGCTCTCTGCTTAATATTCCACAAACAGGTCTGATCAGGGATTTCTATAATGATCGCTGTAACTTGTATTTATATAACTAAATGTACCAGGTCTACTTCAGGTCTTAAAAAGGAGAATTAAATTAAAGATACATCTTAAATATTATAATAATTTTATTTTACATCTACTACTACACACTGCACTAGTTGTGCAGTTTTTGTACTGCGTGTATTTAAGACAATTACAATATCACAAAAGGTTTTTTTAAGAGTCGGTCCCACAGTCCGTATATAAGCCAAAATCTATGACGGTGAACTAAAAATATGAAAACTAAGCACTTAAAGACTGAACACCCACCTCCACAGTGCCTGCAGCGAATAAGTGATGAACAGGGTTGATGTCACACACGTTGATTTCACTATTTTAAAAAAAATGTGAAAATTACATTACAAGACATTAAAAATACATGTGCTCTCGCACACAAAGAGACACAGACACACACCCTCTAGTGGCTAAGTACTCACGATGCATCTGTCTGTAGAGAGTTGAGGAATTTGCCCTGTTCAATGTTCAGCCTGTAGATCTCAGAACTATGAAAAACAAACCAGAACATGTATTGCTAAGAAAGCAGAGTCTGGTGGAAAAACTAAATAAACAGAATTCCAGATTCTACAAGAGGCCAGCAAGCGGCGCTGTTTATGGGGTTATGATAGAACAGCTATTCATTTGCCAATAATGATCGGACAATCTGTACTGACCTGGCTCCAACGAAGTAGAGATCACAGGACGGGTAGTGGTAGGAAAAACTGCGTCCAAATTTTGGGATACGGGTCTTGTAGTAGTGACCGTGCTGAGAATGGAACTCCACATAACGGTCAATGCGCAGAAACACCAGCTACAAAACACAAATAATTCGATATTTAAGACAAAAAAATATATATCTAACTGGGTGGATGTTTAATAAAAAGCAGCATAGGGAAGAAATAAGCTGTTTAAAGAGTAACTTTTTAAAAGTAGTCCAATGAGGACAATATTTACCTTAGAATAATCATCAGACAGGATATCAAAGGCAACCACTGAAAGAAAAGGACATTACTGTTTAGGACTTTTCGTTCCAAAAGAACTGACTGTTAATTGGAACGAAAAGGCACATTTTAAAATATTGAAAACCTTTATGGAAGCAATATAGAAAAAGAATACACCTGTATAAAATAAAAATAGCATGTAAGACGGTCATCCAAATAAACACAAGCTATGGAGGAAATCCTCAAGGACAGGAGAACCTTGAACTCAACTTAAGTTGTGTAAATAGAAATATGCATTAAACTTTTAATTCCGCTGAAACTTTCTGTACATTATTATGACATTGACATAGTTGTAGTGCAATGTTAGTGTGGTACGCTGGTTTTAAATACCTGTCACCGCTGGCCTAAAAATAATCACAGTATGATGATCTATGTTACAGTAAGTAGCTTCTGGTCTTCTTTACTGGCAGACTAATGACATTAATGATAATGTAATACTCTGGATTGTTTTTTCACACAGATGCTGGCAGACTTTGTGACATGTATTTTAGGATGGATATACAGTTGATAGTGAGCCAATCAAAACAAGCAAACTAGAGCCTTACCATCGGAATCCAAACAGCGTTCAAACTTCAACGATAGCTGAGCGGTGTCATAGCAGCGGATCCTGGGTTTGTATGTGCCTGTCATCACACAAAACAAAAGGCAATATGTTTACTGACCGAGAGACCAAACAAATCACAAAAACAACAGAAGAAACAACTTATACAGAAAAAAAAACAAAAAAAACATTCGATATGAACAAAATTATTGAATCCCGCCTCCCCAATATTTAAACAGAAGCTGTAATGACATGCTATTTAAATCTGGTCTGCCTTTATTACCAGCTTTCACTCATTCATTCATTCATCCATTATCTTCCGCTTTATCCTCTATTAGGGTCGCGGGGGGTTCCCCATGCCCATCCAGGGGAGAACGTTTCAGGCGCTGGGCAGATACACCCAGGACAGGACGCCAATCTATTGCTGGGCACACACTTACACAGACACACTCTATATGGGACAATTTGGAGAACTCAATTGACCTTGATCCATGTTTTTGGACTGTGGGAGGAAACCGGAGAACCCGGAGGAAACCCACGTGGACACGGGGAGAACATGGAAACTCCACCCAGATGGGGATTCGAAACGGGAATCCCTAGTGCTGAGAGGCGAACGTGCTAAACCACTAAGACACCGTGCTGCCACTACCAGCTTTCAATCATCTAGAATTAGAAACATGTCTTTGGAATTTTTTGCCTATTTAGCCTTATAAAATGAAGGAATAAAGATTGTGATTGGAAGATAAGGAAACAAACCTGCAGCTAATATATACTGCCCGTCCCGTGAGACTTTAATAGAGGTGCATACAGTGGGCATCTCAAAGTCCTGAATCAGCTCAATCCGTCTCTGGATTTCTGTTGAAAAAAAACATATTTATATGTGTCTGCATAGATATACACATTAAAAACATATCTGATAATAATACGATAAAATAATAAGATAAGCTTGTGGGAGGCAAACAGTGGTTAGAGCTGCTGCCTCACAGAATGAAGGGCCGTCAAGGGTTCAATTCCCTATAAGGATAGACGAGTCTCTAATGAGCACAAGCACCCACACGGTCAGATGGATTTTTATTTTCCTCCCACTGACCATCGACATTGTGGTGCGTGAATTCATTCATTCATTCATTCATTATCTTCCGCTTATCCTCTATTAGGGTCGCGGTGGGGTTCCCCATGCCCATCCAGGGGAGAACGTCTCGGGCGCTGGGCAGATAGACCCAGGACAGGGCGCCAATCCATCGCTGGGCACACACTCACTCACACATACACACTCTAAATTGGGCAATTTTGAGAATTCAATGAACTTGATCCATGTTTTTTTTGGACTGTGGGAAGAAACCAGAGAACCCGGAGGAAACCCACGCAGACACGGGGAGAACATGGAAACTCCACCCAGATGGGGATTCGAACCGGGAATCCCTAGTGCTGAGAGGCGAATGTGCCTGTGGTGCGTGAATTAATATTCCTTATTTCTTCTGGGTTATAAATGTCTGTACCTGACAGCCTGTTCACAGTGCGTTCCCACTTTTTGTACAAAACAGGATAATACGTTCACAAAGTTAACAAACGGACAAATAAAACAGATGAACTTACCAACATCTCTCTTCTGTAAAGCTCTCTTCTTTCTGTCTGAGAGCCACTGTGAAATAACAAAAAGAACAAGAACATGTTCTTCAGGTTAGCATGTTCTCCTCTCAGCGCTGGGGATTCCCGGTTTGAATCCCAATCTGGGTGGAGTTTCCACGTTCTCCCCGTGTCCACGTGGGTTTCTGCCGGGTTCTCCGGTTTCCTCCCACAGTCCAAAAACATGGATCAAGGTCAATTGAGTTCTCCAAATTGCCCCATATAGAGTGTGTCTGTGTGAGTGAGTGTGTGTCCAGTGATGGATTGACGCCCTGTCCTGGGTGTATCTGCCCAGCGCCTGAAATGTTCTCCCCTGGATGGCCATGGGGGAACACCCCCCCCCCCCCGCGACAGTAACATAGGATAAAGCGGAAGATGATTAATGAATGGAACATGAACTGGGTGGCACGATGGTGGTTGGCATGTTCTCCTCTTAGCACTAGGCATTCCCGGTTCGAATCACAGTCTGGGTGGAGTTTCCATGTTCTCCCCGTGTCCGCGTGGGTTTCCTCCGGGTTCTCCGGTTTCCTCCCACAGTCCAAAAAAACATGAATCAAGTCAATTTAATTCTCCAAATTGCCCCATATAGAGTGTGTGTGTGTGAGTGAGTGTGTGTCCAGTGATAGATTGGCATCCTGTCCTGGGTCTATCTGCCCAGTGCCCGAAACGTTCTCCCCTGGATGGACATGGGGAACTATATAGTTCCTCATGCCTATAGTAGAGGATATAGCGGATGAACATGAACTTTACAAAATGTGTAATTAACCCAAATGTCAATTATCACGATGACAACGATGTTAAACGGCCTTCAAAACGTTATGTAAACAACTAAAAGTAAACGATGACTCCAATGTCCGCGGACGCAGCACGTTACACACAGTGGAGACAGTTTGGACATTACCTCCGGTAAAGACTTTCCATGGCTGAGATTATAGATCTTGACATTGTTGATACTGGACACCTGCATGTTGAAGAGACCGCTGCGACTTTCTTTACATAATAAAAGAGAAATGAAACCCCGAGCCCGACCCACGTTGAAAACACAACAAGACCTGTCGCGTTTCAACAGAGGTCGCTCGGCTGGAAACACGGGCATGAAAACATTAGTTCCTACCTTGTTTTAGAAAAGAGAAGACGGAACAGAGCTGGGGCGGCACGGTGGCTTAGTGGTTTAGCATGTTCTCCTCTCAGCACTAGGGATTCCCGCTTCGAATCCCAATCTGGGTGGAGTTTCCATGTTCTCCCCGTGTCCACGTGGGTTTGCTCCCACAGTCCAAAAACATGGATCAAGGTCAATTGAGTTCTCCAAATTGCCCCATATAGAGTGTGTCTGTGTGAGTGAGTGTGTGTCCAGTGATAGATTGATGTCCTGTCCTGGGTGTATCTGCCCAGCGCCCAAAAAGTTCTCCCCTGGATGGGCATGGAGACCCCCCCCCCCCCCGGTGACCCCAATAGAGGATAAAGCGGAAGATAACGGATGGATGGATGGAACAAAGTTGTTTTACATAGTTTTTTTAGAACCTTTTTGAGGTTTAAGGTTTATGATAGTCTAAAGCCATGATTTGGGCTGTCCTCTTTACACTTAACATTATTCAGCATGTCAATTTATCATTTTGGGGGTCTGTCTATCATTCAGGGATATTCTGCACAACAGATTTTTTTTTTTTAATTTGACTCGTATGTGCATTATACATGTATATTTATGTAAATTCTGCAATATGTTTATGTTAGCGTACTTTTATTGTGTTCTTTAAATGTTTAATACCAGTAGTCTGGGAGGTCATGCACAATAAGCATTTCATAGTATAATGGAATAATAATAATTCATTCATTCATTATCTTCCGCTTATCCTCTATTAGGGTCGCGGTGGGGTTCCCCATGCCCATCCAGGGGAGAACATCTCGGGCGCTGGGCAGATAGACCCAGGACAGGGCGCCAATCCATCGCTGGGCACACACTCACTCACACAGACACACTCTATATGGGGCAATTTTAAGAACTCAATTAACTTCATCCATGTTTTTGGACTGTGGGAGAAAACCGGAGAACCCGGAGGAAACCCACGCAGACACGGGGAGAACATGGAAACTCCACCCAGATGGGGATTCGAACCGGGAATCCCTAGCGCTGAGAGGCGAATGTGCTAACCACTAAGCCACCGTGCCGCCCGGAATAATAATAATAATAATTATTATTATTATTATTATTTTTGCTAATGACAATAAACTCTTGAATCTTGAATCTTAATAGAAACATAATTTCACAGACCCATTTCTTTCCAGGGTCCATAAAACCAAAAACAAATGATTAATTTTTCATTCATTCATTATCTTCCACTGTATCCTACATTAGGGTCGCAGGGGGGGTTCCCCATGCCCATCCAGGGGAGAATGTTTCGGTCGCTGGGCAGATAGACCCAGGACAGGACGCCAATCTATCGCTGGGCACACACTCACTCACACACACACTCTTTATAGGGCAATTTGGAGAATTCAATTGACTTGATCCATGTTTTTGGACTGTGGGAGGAAACCGGAGAACCTGGAGGAAACCCACGCGGACACGGGGAGAACATGGAAACTCCACCCAGATGGGGATTTGAACCAGGAATCCCTAGTGCCGAGAGGCGAACGTGCTAAACCACTAAGCCGCAATGCTGCTAATTATTAATTTTCCTAATAAATTAATAAATAATTATTCATTGATTTTTATGTGCAATATCATGTTTTGTTTCACTCTATATTTAATATGCAATTATTGATGGGGTTTTTCAGGCATTCCCTTGTGCAATGGTACTTCAGCCATAGTACTTAGTTGGACCAGTAATCAAACCAGCATTACTCTATTATCGTTACTCTAAACCATTTCTGGCCCAAACCAATAATGGCATTTTGGAGGACTGTTTTTGGAACATGTCGGCGATTTGAGTTTTCTAAATGTTGGACATTTATGACACACATGCAGGTAATACTGCCATATGTCTGATAAACATGTACCATGTTCTTGTTTGAGGGCCACCTTCGGTCTACATTGACTAATAAATGCTTTTTTTGTATTGTGCTACTTTGTGTATTGACTGAAAAAAAACATACAACATAATTTTACAAATTTTTAATGAATTAAAATATACTTTAAATAGTTCAGTTTTAAGATTTAAATATTAAGCAAAAGCATACACTTACTTTAGAGCTTTTACCTGACCAATAAAAGCATAGCATTCCTGTTTTAGCAATGACGTCATGGTGCTTTAAGTATCAAGCACCTGAGCAGATTCTCCTGTTCAGTGATGTGTGTAGTGAGAGCTACCTGAGCTTCTGTCATGGATTCACTCCAACTCTAAAACCCCCCATGGATTTTTCATAATCATGGACATTGTGAGGTAAGAAAGTCATTCACTTTTACTTTCTAAAGCATATTTTCTAATCACTTAGACTGTTTGCCATATTGAATGTGTTATTTTCATATGACGTGTTTTTTTTTAGTACTCAATCGATCAGTCATAAAAAGAATTTTGGGACTTATTGTCATATTTATTTTGCAATAAATTCCAGAGACCATGGAATTTTCCTGTTTAAACCCATTCATTAATTTGTAATTTGAGCTCCTGCGCTCTAGACTAAGGTAATCAGACATCCTAAATGATTTTATGTGTTGAAAGCATTAAAGAATTAGTGAAAGGTAACTTCTTTGCATTTCAGGAAACATCATGTGATCTGACATTAATCACCCATCTAACCCATTATCTTTAGGATTAGTTGAAATTGAACCTAAGTAAATATTCATCCCCCAGTATGGTACTTAACCTTATTAATACAATAGCAAATAGCAAATAGGAAAAACCTTACATAAGGGCCCATGACAATAAGAAGAGGGTGTTCGTGTTTATCATTTTTTGAAAAGGCCGTTCACATACTTTTAGTGCTGTACTGTATTTACTTTCCTGTTTAAAACAAATGCTAAATATTTAAATACTGTTAATTTTTAAGTACTCAGTGTAGGTTTGCAGATCACTAGATGGTGCTTTATTGGTCACCTCTAAGCAACAAACGGTCACCAAGAACAACACAGTAATTTTCTAACATGGTTAGCTTTTCAAGGGGTGCTGGAGAATTTTTTTTAGTGGTCATTGGACAAAAGGCTGGGGAAGGTTACCAATCCACCATAGGGCATACTGACAATCTTAAAATGTCACACACATTTGCACCTAGGGGCAATTTAGAATATCCTATTTGCCTGACATATATATCTTTGGACTGAAGGGAGAAACTAGAGCTCTAAAGCAGCCTGGCCAAAAAAGTGAGAAACCAGGAAAAAGAAATAATCAAATTCACCTTCCTGGGACCCCATAGCTGTGAGGCGATGGCACTTTCCCAGTATACCACCATACCACCCAGAACAGTCCAAACAATATTCAATTAATGTTAAACATACAATAGGTCAAATGGTATAAGGAAGTTATATGTATGTAAACATGAAAGAAAAATGGAGAATGTCTCTTATTACAGGTTTTAAACATTGAAGAAGGCCAATAACGGCATGGCAGAGTTCTGGTTGATCTCAGTTCCTTTGGACAAAGCCAGTTCCCAGTCTCTGGAGAAGCTCAAACGAGTTTTGGCAAAAGCCAACTTGGGTAGCTGTTTCCGATTCCACATCCCCGAACTAAAGGTGAGTGACTACAGGCAGCATTCTAATAACCACCTCTACTGGCAAAAGTAAGATTTTCTAATAAGTAAAAAGTTCTGAAAATTAAGGATTTGGATTTCAATCAGTAGTGCTTTCAGGTTTCTCTTTTAATGCTAAGTTTAAAAGAATATATGAAAACTGATTAATTAAATTTTAACTTTGCATTCTAAATGAAATACTTGGATATTTGTGCATTAGTTTGTAACAGGTGTTAACAGAATCTAAAGTGCACACCATTCTTTCCTTAAAAAACATTTAAATGATGAATTATTTAAGGACAATTACAAGCCTGAGCAGCATGGCAACAATTAAGTGAAAAATAAAGGGTTATGTTACCAAATAAAGGCAAGCTCATTTACACCAAGGTCCTTTTTGTAAGCTCAACTTGTGTTTGGGTTTATTACACCACTGTTACATGTCCTGGGATATCCAATGAGGACATCCAATGTCCTCTATTTATCATACAAATGATGCTTGATGAGGTCATTCATAGTTAGTTGGCCAACAAAAGGAACTCTGTGCCATCACTTTAGGATTTGACTAAAGTGGTTTATCTGGAAGCTTTTATTAATATAATTTCTTAAAAATATGAAAGCTTTAGCTTACATACTAAAATATTAGTATTACAATTATTAAATAATAAGAGTTTCAGAGAATTCAGATGTACAGGTTAAACATTTACACAAAACTAAACTTATTGGGTTCGGAACATATCGATTTACCATCGTATGTTACAAAGAATTTTTGGAAAGAAACAATTCAGCATACAGAATAAATGCGATGTACATTATGTACATGGTGTCCATTGCATACCATAAACTCAGTACTTCTGCATGGTTGTCATTTTAAAATCAAGTTTTGCCTAAATGTTCAGCCATCCACAAGAGTCCCAGCTGGTCTTGAAAAAATCAATTGCTTAGCCCATAACTATAGGGATCCTCCAATACAAACTTTTAGTTTACTTAAAAAAAAAATAAAAATAAAAAAAAAAAGCTTCTCCGAACCCACAAATATCCACGTTAAATAAAACAGGATAAAACATTAGATAAAACCTAATTAATTTAGAAATGTGTTAAATTATGTGACATCTGTATAAGAAGATGACACTTTTTCTCTGAATGTCTGAAACGTTACACTCAGAAGTAATTAGATATCTATCAAGGTCAGGTTGTCCTTAAAAACTGTAGTTATTTGTGGAAAGGCCATCTTCTGTTGTTTTACCACGGGCATTTTGGACTGAGACGATGTAAACACACTGATTTGATGTCTTTTGTTTAAATGAACCATGAAGGTTTTGTTTCACCAGGTAGGAACACTAGACGTCTTACTCAGTGTGTCTGATGATCTCTCCAGACTGGACGCCTACACTGAAGGGTGAGCAAAGAATAAAACCACTAGGACGTTTATATTAGTGATTAACATTCAGGGTTTAGTTCTCTGCTACCTGCTCAAATCAGAAAAAAGTCAAAGTATTGAGTGAATACAGAGCATTGAGTATATATATATATATAAACAAATAAAAGCAGATCATTGAATTAAATCATATCAGGCAAGGTTCAGCTTCAAATCAGTTTGGGAAAGGCCTATTCCAGCATGACAGCACAATGTGAATGTAATGAGGTCAATAAAGACATGAACAGGAAAGAGAAATCGGAGCGGTGTTCATTTCTTGTATATTAGATGTGATTAATATAATTACCAGACCCAGTAATACCTCTTACTGAAATAATGGACTGACTGTGGGAAGAGTCATGAGCAACTGTATAACAATTATCACAGGCAAAGACACTCAATCCAGCCGGTTCTTGTTGCAGGTGTTGCTTCACAATGTTCCATGCCTACCAGTGTTGTGAAACCTGAGCTCTGAATTTTCCTTCTTTTCACAACTTTACTGATTACTGAAGTTCCTTTACGTTAGACAGTAGATTTAAGACACAAGAACTTGATTAGAACTTTAATTATCAATATTAATGATAATAATACACACATTAACAGTACAATATCTATCGAAATCTTAAATTATATTATCTCTAACTCAGAAAAGTTTTATATATTCATTACCATTCGTTATCACGTGACCTTTTCTTTGATGACACCTATAAAGTGCCACGATAAACATCGTTTGGCTTTCGGAACTGCAACAATACATTGTGGAATAGATCTATCAAATATTCAAATATTGTACCTTTTCCCCGAGATGCTGTATCGTCATAAGATCTGCGAAGGTCAAAGTTTCTGTCATGTTCCTGGAACTAATTTACGACAAATTGACCACGTCCTCCTATAGAGAAAATAATACACCATGACTGGATGAACTTGGTAAATACTTTAGATAGTAGGTTATCCCCACTATGATAATGTTCAGCCACTGATATTTCAGAAGAAAAACGATACTGCAACAATACTCCACCTTTAACAGCCTGCTGACGCTGGTCAGGAAGGGTTCAGTGGGTCATAATGCTTGTGCGACATTCTGATGGTTACTGCTCACCGATTGCATTTCTGAGATATTTGTCCACTGAAGTTAAACATATCAATTTGCTTTAGATAACATGGCACTTAAATCATTTTTTCTAAGAAATAAATGGATGCATTCAGAGGCTATTTGCATGGCTGTGCACCTTCTGTTCATCAGAACCATTTTAAGCCCTCAGACCCTTTTCTTCAAAGAATCGCCTTTAATCACTTTTTAACCTTAACTGGCACAACATGGCTTCTCCGATTTTATTTATCCCTATTTTTAACTGATATTTCTTTTATCTGCAGCGTGTTCCGAAAAACGTCGCAGAGTTTGGTGGAGGTGATCGAACAATCCGGTGAGAAACGTCTGGAAAATGCTCTGGCCAATGGAGGTATATTTGTGTAGGTCACAGTCACTTTTGGTACTTAGCTCCCTAGATAATAAACCTTTAGCAGGAGTTCATTAAGTAAATACAGGCCAGTTTCCACTCCTCTCAGGCAGATCATCCTTTCACAGATCTAGTTACCTGAACTACATCAATGTTTAGCTCCTGTGTCATTTAACCATAGACTTAAAACGCCACTAAAAAGATTCTCTCACTTGGCAAACATGTTACTTATACTAGACATGTAAATGCTTAAGGAAATGTTTAGGGGAGGTGTATACCTTGGACTTGTATAATTAACTCAGTAACATAGATTTTCAATTAATTAAAAGCAATATTTTTCATTTCTACTCTATGATCCAAACAGAGCAAAAGATGCTTCAAAGAAATCCACAGTCGCCTTTAAAAGCGTATTTCCAGACTGTTCGAGGTACGCTAGCACACACAGAAATCTCCAGTTCCTTTGTATTTTACTTTTTTCTTATACATGATCCGAATATTATGCTTTAGTGATTGTATTACTATTTACACAACCATTGCTCTCAAACAAAAGCCATTGATCCAAAACAAATTTCTATAAGAGCCATCTTAAAATACAAACATTATAGTTCAAGGCATGGAATGTCCTGCAAAGTCTCCAGACTTTAACCCCAACAGTGAAAGCAAGGCCAAATACAAGTCAGGCACATTTGCACAATGTTAAAAAGAACAATATCTTCCACTGTAAAAAGAAAACAGCCAGTGTTCAGATATGACATCAGCAAGAATTGGAATGGCAACAAAATTATTCTACTATTACCACATGATTATTCTACTATTATTCTATTTTCTAGCAGTGTGCATGCAAATAAACATATAAGATGTTGTGTGTATACATATTAATTAAGAGTGATGTATACATATGTAAGGCATTGAGACACTAAACAGCAAACAGGATTCATTGAAAAGATTTTCTTAATAGTGAAAATGCCAAGTTTTAAACAATATTTAAATCTCTATAGTATAAAGTATTTCGTATTTTGTATGGAGAGACAAAATAGTTTATCTGATGTATCTGTCTAATATTTTAGTGGACCTGGCTACTTATGTGACAAAGTTCCAGTGGGACAGAGCCAAGTATCCAACTGCGCTGCCACTCAAAACACTCACTGAAATCATCTTTAAGGTATACAGACTACACATACTTTAAATAAAGGATGGAGGTGGCTTAGTTGTTAAAATATTAACTTTTTTTCGTGCATTTTAAGGATTAGTTTCTTATATTTTTATGCCCTTACTTTACATGAGGACAAATACATTAGCTGTCTGGATAAATAAGGAAATAAGCTGTAATGTTATAAGTGACTTAATGCCATACAAGTCAATAATTTTTCTACGTATTCTATAATTAATAGAATAATTTTCTATCATTTTTCTATCTATTGTATTTATCATTTTCAATCATTGCATTATATATTAATGATCCTATACAAATCTTAATCTTACATACATATATATATATATATATATATATATATGTATGTGGCGGCACGGTGGCTTAGTGGTTAGCACATTCGCCTCTCAGCGCTAGGGATTCCCGGTTCGAATCCCCATCTGGGTGGAGTTTCCATGTTCTCCCCGTGTCTGCGTGGGTTTCCTCCGGGTTCTCCGGTTTCCTCCCACAGTCCAAAAACATGGATCAAGTTAATTGAATTCTCAAAATTGCCCAATTTAGAGTGTGTATGTGTGAGTGAGTGTGTGCCCAGCGATGGATTGGCGC
>JAFMOD010000462.1:277043-295189 GCA_019802435.1 Corydoras maculifer
TCCCCATCTGGGTGGAGTTTCCATGTTCTCCCCGTGTCTGCGTGGGTTTCCTCCGGGTTCTCCGGTTTCCTCCCACAGTCCAAAAACATGGATCAAGTTAATTGAATTCTCAAAATTGCCCAATTTAGAGTGTGTATGTGTGAGTGAGTGTGTGCCCAGCGATGGATTGGCGCCCTGTCCTGGGTCTATCTGCCCAGCGCCCGAGACGTTCTCCCCTGGAGGGGCATGGGGAACCCCACCGCGACCCTAATAGAGGATAAGCGGAAGATAATGAATGAATGAATATATGTATGTAAGATTAAGATTTGTATAGGATCATTAATATACTTTACATACCATATATATATATATATATATATAATTATGTGTGTGTGTGTGTGTGTGTTTCTAAATATATATAATTATAAATGTGCGTACATGCTGGTGGTTGGCTGTGTTTGTGTATGTGTGTGTGTTGTGTGTATGTGTGTAGCAAGTGGCTCTGGTTGACACAGAGCTGAAGTCTCGTGGTGCTGCATACAGCAGTGTGAAAGCCAGTCTGCAGGTCCTTCAACAAAAAGCAGAGTGAGTTGTAGTGAGCAAAACTATGTTGTTTTAATTCTACACCAGGACAGTAACTTTTCTTTACTGTTGAATCCTGCAGGGGGAGCCTACAAACCCGCTCTCTGTCCAACATTGTTAAAAAAGAGGATTTGGTCCTAAACTCAGAGTATCTCACTACTTTATTAGTTGTGGTGCCCAGGTACGTGTGCAAAACATTAATACTGTAAGCACTAAAATAAACAAATTCTTTATTTACTAGCAATTAAAAAAAATTGGGTGAGTTTAAGGGCAATTGCAATATAGAATGGGTAGGTTATTTCTGTGTGAATACTGCAGATCCTCTCCATCGCTTCAGTTTCTTCCTCAACATTTGACTAAAACACATTTTCAACGCAGACATTTACATAAACTATGAACCGGACACTGCCGTTAACTTAATATTGGCAATTTTATCAAATGATATGAAAGCTAGACTAATTTAATTGATCTGTACAGGGTGAGGGTGAGGCAGTGGGAGAACACCTATGAATCCATGTCAAAGTTTGTGGTTCCTCGATCCAGCAGGTTGGTATTTGTCTATTATCTGAGTTATTTGTCACATACACATCAGAAATGGGTTGTTACACATTAATATCGGCCCCAAAAAGACATGACATAAAAGGTCACTCAGCAAGGAACAAGTCACTGCTTTAAAACTGCCATAAAACATGTGAATTTGGATATGGTTCTTACTATACACTAAATTTTATGTTTATAAAAATGTTCTGAAGTCTTAGAAAATATAAAAATGGTAAGTAATGAGGCCCACAAACCTCTTTCAGAAGGAATGTGACAGAGATTTAAGCTTAATTTATTAAAAAATACTGCTATGATTATATATGTTCACCCAGTGAATATTAAACCAATGTGTTTAATGTGTATATAATTGGAATTGTTTTTGTACAATTGACAAGGCGACCAGCTAAAGAGACTTGTCGAGCGGCGCGGCGCCCTCTGGGAAATGTAGTTTCTCCTCGAGGACGCCGCGTTCGACAGACATGCCGCTGCCTCCACCTAGCGGCTGGTCACTACATTACATCTACATACAACATAAAGAATACATCACTTTTTTAAACCCTGTACTGTAGATATTTCTTTACAAGTTATTATGTATAAAATATATTATATTATTAATAATATATATATATTAAGTAATAGTTGTGTGCGTTATAGAAAGTTGCTGGAAGAAGAAGATGCTGCAATTTTCACAGTCACACTGTTCAAGAAAGCTGTCAGTGAATTCAAAGCCAATGCCATAAAGTTCCAGTAAGTCGTCAAATTTCTGCCCATTTCTGTTTAATTAGGCCGTTTTTTTCCAAAACCATAGAATATTTGTGGTTCAAACACAGATTCACAGTGCGAGAGTTCAACTTGGAGGAATCAGAGCAACAAAAACAGGAGATAAAGCGTCTCGGCATGGAGAAGAACGAGCAGTATGTGAGTGATGTTTGAAAAAATGCTAAACCAGAAAACCTTGTGGTTGTGAGATAACAATTCATGATATATATATTTTTTGCAACAGGGTACTTTTGTGCGTTGGATGAAGGTTAATTTTAGTGAAGTATTCATGTCATGGATCCACATCAAAGCATTGAGAGCGTTCGCTGAATCAGTTCTACGGTGAGATCCATGGTTGATAAACTGCTAAATAGGTCACAAGTAAAGAATGTGCTTTTTTAGATACAGGATGGGGAAAAAAATCATTTCTTCAGTTTAAGTAGTTAAAATTTTAAAGCTGATGGAAATATGTTTACACATTTGATGACCACAGATACATTACCCCAGTGGCAACCAAAGTTTAAGAAGATTCCACTGAAGGGAGATTCTATATCTGCTGGACATCAAGGACTAATATTATGATTGATGTTTTGTGGCTCAGGTACGGCTTGCCTGTCAGTTTCCACCCACTTCTGCTGCACCCACAAAAGAAGCAGGTTAAAAGGTTGAGGGAGGAGCTTAATTCTTTATTCTCTCACCTGGACCCTGTAGCAGCAGCCAACAAACAGGATGTGAGTGGGGGCTCTTATTGCCGTCTGAACTTCTTCTAACTCTAAATAATAAAACAGGAGATAATTGCAGTCACTGCAGGGGGATCACTAGGTACAATATAACGATTCCAAAAAATTAAAGAGTATAAGATGAAAGTTATGTCAATTTTAGTGATTATAATATATTATGTTTTTCACATGAGACATAAAAATCTCAACCTGTTGTAACAACCAGTATTTGTTTTGTATCAGTTGAAAAAAAATAGTTTGTCCATTAATATCCTACTTTTATAAAAAAATTGTGATTTTACAAAACATTCAGCCTTTTCTCAGGAGACAAATTGTGTAATATATTTAACAGTGTGCAGTGAGCACACCAGCCATGGCCTCAATGCTGACTCCTGTGGAATACTCATTCATTATCTTCCACTTTATCCGCTACTAGGGTCATGGGGGGGGGGGGGTCCCCATGCCCATCCAGATACACCCAGGACAGGGCGCCAATCTATCGCTGGGCACACACTCACTCACACAGACACACTCTATAGGCGGCAATTTGGAGAACTCAATTGACTTGATCCATGTTTTTGGACTGTGGGAGGAAACCGGAGAACCCTGAGGAAACCCACGCGGACACGGGGAGAACATGGAAACTCCACCCAGATGGGGATTCGAATCGGGAATCCCTAGCGCTGAGAGGAGAACGTGCTAAACCACTAAGCCACCGTGCCGCCCTCTGTGGAATACTGATTACTTTAATTAATTAATCATGGAGCATCTACTTTTCATTTGAACAAATTAAAATGTGTCATCCAAAGGAGATTTTTCATCTAATCAGTAAATGTTCTACACATTGTTATTCTGAAACTATGAAGAAATTATGAAGGCCCATAGCCGAGCATGCGTTTCATTTATGCAATGCAATCCTGTTTATATATTAATTTAAGACATTCACATTTTGGGTTTGATTGGAATAGATCACTAATGTCTGGCATCATTCTGTAGTTCGCATTATGCCCATATTTGGTCTTACCATGACTAAAATGAATTGGGTTTTTGGAGTGACTAAATTTGTACAGAACCTAATTTATATTCTTTTGTAAATTGGAAAGTCATTTCAACGTGATCACGTTGTATTTTATTTTTTTAGGTGGTATTTGACATTCCTGAGGTTAACACAGGACAACAGGAATACTACTCCTACATCTGCTACCCCATCAGCATTAACTTGGTGGACTGCAGCTAGCACATGATGCATACAGACTATACGACAGACGGACCTTTTATGCGCACATGACCAATGCAATGTTATTATTACACAACCAATAACTTTGGGTGTTTTTTCCAATCACATTTAAATTGATGTTCTTCTTTCTATTTTAATAAGTTTTATATCTATTAATAATACCCATATATAACTTTAGTTCCAATCCTATCCAATTTATTACCCCACCTCATTTGTATGTTGGGATTAGTGGTCACAACAGTAGAAAGATGAGTACTTTTTTATTTTTTATTTTTTTAACAAGATACCAATGGCAAACTGTACTGAGATAAAGGTGCTCATCATATGCAAATATTAAAATGGTAAACATTAAATTAAACACAGTCAACATGTTCCAAAATACATCTGGTAAAGATTTGGGAGTGAAAGTATACTTTCACTAAGATTTGGGAGTGAAAGTATACTTTATAATCTGGTGCCCACAATCACAGTCCACGAAAACAGCCCTTAACAAAAGAACAGAAGCAAATTTAATTTTAATTAAAAAAAAAAGCCAAATAATGAATTTACTCAGCATTTTAAAGATCTACTGATGTCTATATTGTTAACTGTGCAGTTCCAGCTTTAACATACTATGCACTATATATATATCTCTCATTAAAGACTAGGCTGAGGAAGTTTTGTTTTGTATTAAATTATTTGTATTCATATGTAGAACTAGTAATTCTGAACGATGAAATAAAACGCAGCTCTTCAGCCCTTGTTCACAATGAAATGCATTTCACAATAAATTAATGAAATGAACAGGTTTCCTGATTTACACTTGACTGTCTACACTTGCAAGCAATCTAAATAACTAGTTGTTGTGGCTATTTAACTTACTGATATTGTACTTGTTGTACTTGATAATCTCACTGATCACCAATAAGATGTTTAGTTTATTTTTATATAGTACAATCTTAATTGTCTTTCGTGTAACAGAATATATGCATCTACTTATGTAAGTATAAGGTGAGATGACATTCCAGTAATTCTAGGTTATTGAATACTCTTCTATAATTTTTTATCGATTAAATTTGTTTCACAACATTAAAATAGTTCAGAAAGTCTTTTGACTTTCTGTCTTTGCAGAAATAGAAAACACAAACTAAAATTGGAAGAACATAACTATGTTTAAGCTCCATTATGGAATACATGACCTGTTACTCTGCAGTTGTATGGCACCCTATATGGGATTTCTAATATAATTTTAGCTTTTCTTTTACTTTTTATTAATCCGTTTATTTTTTCTTTTTCTTTATTTTAAAAGCCATCAACTCCTAATGCAGTTTACTGAAATTATTATATAGTTTTTATACATGTAACAAAATGCATACCATAAAATATTTCATCGAAAGTGGAATACTGTCATAAAAAATAAATAAATAAAAAATTGCCAATGCTGACGGGTTACATAAGGACATTAAGTAAAATGTTTATTCGATTAATGTCAAAAGGAACTATTTTGGCCCTGTGCTGAATGTCTAAACCACAACAGGCTCCACAGTTGAAAGGGAAGCAAAAAAAAACTCTTATTTTTGTATCATGTAGGTTCTCATCTCAGTTCTGATCTACATCTGTAGGTGAAAACACTACCAACAATATCATTTGTCAAACAGGTCTTTCAAACTCAATGCATGTTGTGGTTGGCTGTTATAAACTTTGCATACTCTATCGGGACAACCACAGACACAACAAACTAAATGGGCAAGCAGGAGGGCAGGAGGGCTGTCAGATGAAGTAAAACATTCTGGCGTACAGCATCTCCACTAGAATAATCCTGAGTGGCGTCGAAGCCTTCAGCTTACTGATCCAGAACCTTTCAAGAAGGGAAAATGGAGGAGGAAAATAGCACCGGGTACGATATCTGCTTAATTCTGTATAGAGAGTATAATTACAGATTAGCACAACATCATGAGCGATAAGAAATCATTTAAAATGACAATAACAGTGTCATAAACTTTACTTTACTTTTTTTTTTAGTTCTTTATCTTTATTTTAATAAATATACTGTGTGTTGTTTGTGTGTGTGTGTATTTATATATATGAATAATATTTGTGATTTGTGACAGATGTGACTGGTCTAATGTTACATCGACTGTATGCTTTAGACTTAAAGTTGATCACACAGTCAAAAAAATAACAGATTTCAGTTTTCAGCTGTTTACAGAAACCAAACGTTTTTTTTTTTTGTTTAGTTTTTTTTTGCATTCAACTGAAAGTTTTCAAATTCTTGCAGATTAAAATGCACTTAACACATTCTTATTCCTGCTTATTCATGGTCTATCCAAAATTTCACTTCAAAACTTTACGAAGTACATAATGGATTTTGTGGTATGTTCTGGATCATTATCCCCTTATAGCAGCTCACATTCTAAAGCTCACCGTCAGCCCTGTAATAGTTGGTTTATTTGTAATTTTTATTCCTAGCATTTATTTCAAATAATCCCTTCTCCTCCCAATGCTGCTGACAACACGCATCCAAAGGGTTACTGATCCCCATAATGTTTTACAGTCATTAAAAATTACTTTAGTTAAACAGCAGTTGCATTCTCTATTTTTAGATGAAAAGGTTATAAACCTTAACTTGCTGTCTAGAAATTATTCAGTATATTTTGTACACAGAGACTGTATAAAGGTCACAGGTATGCTTCCGATTTAATGAATGTTTTCCACTAATCCTTATTCAACTGAACTTTGTCAGGTCGTTACTCTCACCCTATAATAGTTCTGTTTGATATACAGTATGATTTAGTCTTCTAACTTTCATCTTAACCTTCACTGTGCTCCTTGACTGCAATTTTTTCTAAATCTTTCTTACTGTAGTTTTATTTTTTTTTAGCTTTTTATTGCTTTGATTTATTTTGTCTCTTAGTGATATAGTTGTCAACGTTTAATAAGGGCTGCAACAAAGTTTGAAAATGGCCTCAGTCTAATCTTTTCTTTTCTTGCTTTTAAAATCTTTGTATCTGCATTGTAAATCTTTCAGTTACTCAAATATCTGTTTTTGCAGAGTGCATTCTCTGCCTGACCTTATTATTCCTAAAATATCTACGTCAAATCTACCAGTCCACCCACGATCTCTATTTGAAATAAGATCTAAAGATAATTCATTGATTTTTCACATTTAACTTCCTGTTTACAAGCCCAGCGCCCAAGACGTTCTCCCCTGGATGGTTATGGGGAACCCCCCCCGCAAACCTAATATAGGATAAAGCGGAAGATGGATGGATAGAACTTCCTGTTTGTATTATATTTGGGTTTCTGTCCTTTTAAAGTATTTATTTTCTTAACCTCCTTGTTATTCCCTCTGATGAAGTGCAAAACAGGGACATTTTTTTTTTATTAGGAACTATGCAACTTTTTTAAAGGAAATTTAAATTCTAATATTAAATTGTCTTTGGTTTATGGTTTTTAGCGTTTCTGGTGCAGATCTTATCAGTTAGCATGTGGGTTCAAAAAAGACCGAGATGAATGTTATGCATGTAAAAAAGCTCATCTTTGGGGTAAAACGAGGTCAAAAGAGTATTTTTATTTATTACTGTTTACTGTTGTAAACGTAACTGTAAAACAAATAATATATGCATCATGATTGTCAGATTGGTAGGTTTGACTTCACTGTGTATGTCTCAAGCTTAAAAGTTTAAAATGTCATTTTACCTCTAGTTTCTTTAATCAATGTAGAAATTTGTTAAAACGTTATAAATTAATCCCTAAGAGAACTTCTTTATTTTCATTGGGTGACTACGGTCACATAGGTTCAAGAATCATTTTATAATTTTTTTTTACATTTTGTAATGTAAATGCGATTTAAATAGTAACAGTAATATTAGAATAACCATAGTAATAATAGCAATAACAATAATAAATAGTAGTAGTAATAATAATGCTAATAATAATAAAATAACATAATAAATATAAATGATATATAAGTAATAAATAAAAATATATGATTTACAAAACCAATAAAAAAAAAAAAAAAGGGCGGCACGGTGGCTTAGTGGTCGCCATGTTCTCCTCTCAGCGCTAGGGATTCCCACTTCGAATCCCCATCTGGGTGGAGTTTCCATGTTCTCTCCGTGTCCGTGTGGGTTTCCTCCGGGTTCTCCGGTTTCCTCCCACAGTCCAAAAACATGGAACAAGTCAATGGAGTTCTCCAAATTGCCCCATATAGAGTGTGTTTGTGTCCGTGTCTGTGTGAGTAAGTGTGTGCCCAGTGATAGATTGGCGTCCTGTCCTGGGTGTATCTGCCCAGTGCCCAGAACCTTTTCCCCTGTATGGGCATGGGGAACCCCCACGCGACCCTAATAGAAGATGAAGCTGAAGATAATGAATGAATGAATGAAAAAAAAAAAAAAAAGTTTTTTTTTTTGTTCTTATTTCTTTTTAGGGACTACGATTATAGAAGCCTCATTACACTGTGCGAAATAAAACGCAGCAATGTTCTACCAGCAACAACTTACGTCTACTCCTTGATTTGTGTGCTTGGACTATTGGGCAACGTTTTAGTCCTCATCACATATGCACTGTATAAAAAAGCCAAAAGTAAGACAGATATCTTCCTGATGAACGTGGCTTTGGCAGATCTCCTCTTCGTTCTCGCCCTGCCTTTGATTTTGTATAACGAGCAAAATAACTGGAGTATGGGCATTATGGCTTGCAAGCTCCTCAGTGGAACCTACAGCATCAACCTGTACTGCAGTGTTCTCCTGCTGGCGTGCATCAGCGCAGACCGCTACGTTTCCATTACCAAAGCTAAATGTTTACTTGGAATGCACCGGAGAGGACTCATTTACACTCGATTCATCTGCGTGATCATATGGCTCCTGGCTGTTGTGTTATCCATGCCAACATTCATGTTCTCTAAAACAGAAAATGAGTTTTGGGAGGAAAATACAATCGAGTGTAAAATGGTGTTTAAAAACGACACGGCGGGACTAATGAAAATCCTTATTCCTAGCACACAGGTATCTGTGGGCTTCATTCTGCCCCTCCTCATAATGGCGTTCTGTTACAGCAGTGTGATAATAACTCTGCTCAGGGCAAAGAATTATCACAAGCACAAGGCGCTGCGTGTGATCCTGGTTGTGGTCATTGTATTTATTTTGTGCCATTTGCCTTACAATACAATTGTCTTGATGCACACGTCACGGCTTTTCAACGAAAGAGACTGCAACGTAGAGCAGAACATCCTACTGGGTTTGCCTGTGACCAGGAGCCTGGCATATCTGCACTGCTGCCTCAATCCCATTCTCTATGCCTTTATAGGCGTCAACTTCAGGAATCGTTTCTGCCAAATCATGAAGGACTTGTGGTGCACGAGCAAGAAATACTTTTCCAGACACTCATCCTCGCAGCAGACATCTGAACTGTACTACCCAGAAAGAGTAAATACTGAACCCAATCAGGGACAGAATTCCTCATTTACGATGTAAGATATGATTGCAAACAACATTATTTAGAGTTGGCTTATTCAGTGTCCGAAATTATACGTGAATTTTGACCAAATGAGTGATTTATTATATGATTTTATTATTTGCTCTTTAAAAAAATGTGTTTTCTTACACACCTTATTTTGCATTTACCTGTATTTTACTGTGTTTTAATGTATGAATGAAAAATGCAAACCAATATTTTTAACAATGGATTTTTTTTTAAATTGTGCACAAAATATTTTGCCGATAAATGCAATAATTATTTTTAAATAAAGACTATTTTCAGGAAAGAGTGTGTTTTTTTTTACTTGCTGTAAAATAGCACATACTAAATTAGATAAATATTTTTTCCCTTAAAAAAATGCAAAAAATGTGCATGTATTTATATCATGACAATATATTAATGTTTTTCATCACCTTTCAATTAACAAGCAAAGACATTAAAATGCAATACAACAATACAGGAAACAGCAGAGCTAAACAATACTAAACAATGTTAAACAGGATGCAGGGCCAAAACATAGAACAACAACAGGCAGAGTTTACTGGAGTTGGCCCCAAAAAACATGAACCTTAAAGTATAGGATTTTATCATGACCCCAAATTGAACTGGATTATAGTTAGCACTTCTTCAGAAGATGTTTGTAAGGATTAAAAGGCTTAAAAGTCATTCAAACTTGTAATTTGCAAAAGGTATTAATTGTGCAATAGTTTTTCAGCTTCAGTACAATGCTATGAACAGTCCTTAGATATATATCTAAATTAGTATGTATTCTTTGTCTACCGATGTCCTTTATAACTTACTAAAAAAATATGAGCTCATGAATACATGAAAATATAATATTTTACACTTGTGTTAAAAAACGAGTAAAACAACTGAATTCACTAAGAAAACGGTTTCTCGATACATTTGTCCAAATATTGTAACTCACTAGATTCATCTATGAACATGATTTTTTATTTACATTACAGATTTCTAAAGTAGTTTCAGTCTCATTTAAAACATCACCGTCCTGCTGCTCTTAATGATTATAATTCTGTATTAATACGAATATTAATACTAACCAAGCATCGAAAAGTGATACTGAATCAACATCAAGCTTAATGTTGATTTACTGATAACTTATTGTTTGCTGCTGGGGATCTCTGTACAGTGTTACATTAACATTTCTCACCATTGAGAACATGTTTGAACGTATTAATTAAAAGGGCTGTCCAAATAATTTTGGCCAAATTCACCTGCATTTTTTAAAAATACTATTTTGTTTTCAAAAGCACACAATAAAAACAAGATTGTACACAGAGCATTTTCTGCTCCCTAATGTTTTCCCCAGACACATATCTGCAGGTAATATATCTACTTAAAAAGAAATGTAATTAAATATATGGAATTTTTAAATTTCTGATGTTTCGATTAGAATATGATAATCTGTAAAGCACTGTGCTTTGTTTTGTCTTAAATTAGAAACTTTAGTATATACATTAGATGATCAATTTGCATAGAATTTGTTTTTGTTACAGTACTTCACAGAAATATAATTTACAGACCAAAGATAACCAAACTTCATTTAAACAGGTTCCCTTTAAACCCCAGTGTCCGTTGGTCGGGTCAATCATTTATTATTTTTTATTTTTGCATTTTGTTAGTTAGCAGTACAAAGTCTCCTTATTAACAGAAAGCCGACTCTGTTCCAGACATATAAACATTATTTGCATTTACCACATGTTTTACATTTCAGTTTAAACACAGTCCATTTATTTTAACCATACTACAGTATAATAGGTTATATTAGGGTTATGGGTTCAAGCCCTCACCAAGTTCAACAAGTTGCCAGTGTGAGCCACACAGGGTTAATGGCTCATGGATCATTTTAATTTCTGACCTGAAATTTAGTCTGAATATTACTTTTAAAAAACGTGGCTGGCAAACTTGCATTGTAGGCAAATATATAATGTTTAAGTTATAAGCTGTTAAACATTGTTGAATAACTTTTTAAATGTCAAACTCGTCAAAACAGTTCCTCAATAGTAATCACAGAGGATCATGAGGAGAGATTTGATGGTTGGCGGTCTGCGTTTTTATAAATGTAAGTTCATGCTAATGGAATGATCAAACGTACAGTTTAGATTTCCGAGTGGGTCGAACTTACGGTAAAGCAGGTCAGGAAAAGCCAGACACGATGAAACAACAGATAAGAAAGCTAATATCTATGTTGCATCTCGGTTTAAATGTTACTGAAACACTAAATAGTTTTAGACTTAATGAATTCTGATGAACTTGAGAAGAATTACGGTTTTATAGTCAAATGGCATCAAGGAAACAAAAGGAGACATGTTCGTTTGCTTCACTGGGAATAAATCCTCTTTAAATACTGACTGGGATTCAGGGAAGGTGACAAAAAGTCTCAATAGAAGTCTTTACAAGTCTATGACATATTAGTGTTTTTTAATCTACAATCTTGTTTATAATAATTCATAAATCATGAGGTCATGATGGATTTTTAAAACATATTTGTGGATCATAAACACAGACATAAGAGACATCAACTACAATATAATCTGAACAAAATCTGGACTATAATTCTGCATCATACACTTACCAACTCGGGCAGCGCGGTGGCTTAGTGGTTGACATGTTCTCCTCTCAGCGCTGGGGATTCCCGGCTCGAATCCCAATCTGGGCGGCGTGTCCATGTTTTCCCCGTGTCCGCGTAGGTTTCCACATACTTCATCCCTCATACAGTAAAGTGCAAACGGTTTCCACAGGTTTGTTCATTTACTGACCTCCAGAACGCTGAATTAATGACAAAGGCATTTAAACTTTCCCAAATATTATTAAACATTAATATATATATATATATATATATATATAGGTTTATTATAAAAAAAAGTGTTTTAATATTTGTAATTACAAGTTTTAATAACTTTAATATGATCTAAATCATTCACCGAAATGCAGGTCCTGGCATCCACTTGTGTAAATAAGACAAAACAATTGTGTTTGTTGCATTTACCAAAAAAATACAAAATAAATAATAATAAAATTCATTCATTCATTATCTTCCGCTTTATCCTCTATTAGGGTCGCCATGGGGTTCCCCATGCCCATCCAGGGGAGAACGTTTCGGGCGCTGGGCAGATACACCCAGGACAGAGCGCCAATCTATCGCTGGGCACACACTCACACAGACACACTTTATATGGGGCAACTTGACGAACACAATTGACTTGATCCATGTTTTTGGACCGTGGGAGGAAACCAGAGAACCCGGAGGAAGCCCACGCAGACATGGGGAGAACATGGAAACTCCACTCAGATGGGGATTTGAACCAAGAATCCCTAGTGCTGAGAGGAGAACATGCTAAACCACTAAGCCACCGTGCCACCTAATAATAAAATAATTAAACAAATTCACAATGATATATGTGTAAGTGGTCAAAATGCAAACCTATGCTTTCTGTACTGAGTGGAATCCTCAGTGCCGATTCCGGTGACTGTGGTTTGGTCTTGAACGTCGTCCAAAGTGTGATATGATACAAAAACATGTTGATGTTGGAAGAGTTCATTTTTATTACTGAGAAAAATACAATGCAGTGCAATCTTTGGCAAAAGTATAAAATATCAGGCACTCGGTCTGACCTGTGATCAGTTTGTTCAGTCACGTGGGGCGAAATGGTGCGTTGGAAATGGGAAGGGTTCGGGCCCGAGGTCACTGAGCAATGATTTAAATTGGTAGCAGATACAGGGATCACAGAGAAACAGCGGGTCCTTCTGGTCAAGACAGAGAAGAAAATACACCAACACTTAAATGAGCCGAGTACAAGAGCTGCTCGCTTGATTACGAACACAAACACGAGAACAATACAGTTCTCAGATCGCCGGACAAGTAACACTCTGAAAACCGCGTGACACGTGACATGACGGCGCTCCCTGTGCTTTGCAGCGCTCATGGGTTCCGCTGCGGTTCTTTATTTTCACAGAACACCGAAGAAACATCTCTCCTAAAACGTGACTGCGGTCGTCCGTATGGCTTCAATTAGCACGAAAATAAGGTCAGAGAGCATCGCATTCTCAAACGTGACATCAACACTGTTCACATGCCTCCTACTGACTCCAGAGACCTTACAAAAACCAGACAAAAAGCACCGGATTGTTGCTTAGTTGTTGATTAGAACCCAAGAGAACGCAAGAAACCGAGAGGCGGGAATGCTTTGTCTATGTGCCATACATGTTCCATCATAATCTGCAATCAACATAAAACAAGAACAATAAAAATAAAAAACAATGACATAAAAAGTCCTCTGATTCCCATGATAAATAATACAGGGTGACCACAGGACAGAAACCCAAAATAAAAGCTTAGGTCATGAGGAATGATGCCGCCAACGTCCTTTAACAACAACAGTAAAAAAAAATTAATCTGCAGTCTGTAACGGCCTGGTAATACTGCACAGGGTGAGCGAGCAAGACGTCTTATAACACATGACTTCAACTAAAACCGAAGAGCCAGAACTGATCTCATGTTAAAAATGTAGTGAAAACAAAAACGTTTAAGAGATCTGGAAGTAATGACATTAAGATAATATTACCAAAATGATACCATGGAGCAGTTGGTTCCCCTGGGGGTAGTTAATACGTCCCGATCCTGAGCTGGGAATTTAACAAGCATCATTAGTGCATGTCCGATCTGATAACTTTATCTTGGAAGACGGTAGAGCTTTATGGTGCAACATTGTTTGGAACACTTTAATAAGAGAACTTTACAGTTTATCAATCCAACGAGACATAAACTCACCGGCAACTTCATGAGCTTCACTTAACCTGTTCCATCTGGTTCCCTAAATACTTTTGGAGTCCTTTTATCTCTTATTCAAAAGACAGGACCCCCCCCCCGGTACTCTTTGAATAATGGATGATGTTGACAGTAAAGTGAACATTTACATGGTGGTGTGTTATGTGCCACAGCACCGCTGCAGGAATGTTTAACCACCTTAATAATAAATTCACCGACCAAAAATTGCTGCCATCAGCAAAGATAAAGAATTAAAGGATGACAAACGGTCGCAGGAAGATGCGTCTGAGTGATCAGAATCCCAGCAGCACCAGTGCTACACACATCGGTCACCGCAGTGCTGGCAAACATCCACCACCCAAACAATTAGAGACTATTAGAGAGCAAAGTAAAGAACATGAACAAAAGCATGAAAAGAAGCGAAGACACAAAACAAATTGAGAAGCTGATAAAATGGACAAGTACTGTAGAAATAAGGTTTAATTAGTAAAGCGTTGGTATAGTAACGTCCAAAAGTCTCAGGAAATTAAAATAGTTAATTATCTCGTTCAGTTTAATCAGTTTGGACAGCTCTTGGACTCCCCCTGCTGTCAGTGTCATTAATTTCATCACCAGCACACAAAGCATTGATATCATTCATTAGGTTCTACTAATCCACCAACACATTAAATCACAAATCATAATGCTGTTTGCTTAGATAACACATTCTTTATTAGAACTTTATGTGCCTTATGACTTTATAACTATACTTTACGAAAAATGTCTCACTTTAATTGTGGTGTCAACGTTGCAGGTCTTTATACATCTGCACTTTTCTCACAGATGTGATTTGGATTCACTAATTATCATAAAATTATTCATTTGGAGATGAATTTGAGACGTCAGACATCTCATACGCAGAGTATGTACATAGTCGATTAGCAGGTATCTAAAGTACAAACTAATTCTCTACCGTTTTCTTTTTATTTAAACACAGTTTATTAGCAGACTTTAGTTCTGAGACCAACTCTGGCTCTGAGACTGAACGTTTACTCACTGTAAGATCCAAAAGTAATTCATAGGCTTCATCACCCTCAAGCTACCACACGACGCCCCCCCCCCCCGCCCCCCCATATAAACGTCGGCCGGGGGTTTGTTGGAGGACAAGGTAATACGGTAAAACACCAGAGGTCACCCAGCAGACATCACCAGGCATGAACATCAGGTGATCAGTAGACATTCTTCAATTACAAAGTATATTTGGTTCAATATATTCACATTATCTTCACAATCTAATTAGTGAGGCCTTATAGAAAGTTGAGGGTATGTGTATTGGTATATATATATATATATATTTATATATTTACTAAATGGGAAAAAAAAGCACCATAAACATTTTATTAAAAGCTGAAGTAACGCCACTCAAAAAGTTTCGGCTAAAACCAGGAAACCACCCCGATGTCCATATTGAAATGTGCTTACCGTTTTGCATAATGTGAAAAAAACAATACTGTTCAGGTTGCATACGCTGAATATCGAATCGTTACTGTAGCACCGTAGGTTGGCATCTCTAACCTGAGAACGCACAGTTACGTGGTTGTCCGACCCATCCGTTGGTTCTGGTTGTTCTCCTCCTCCTTCTCCTCAGTGCATGCATTAGGGCAGAGAGGTCAGTGTTTGCGCCTGACAGAAGATGAGAGCATCCTCATAGTCACTCTATTCAATAGAGAACGAACGTAAGCGTGATCGATCAGATGTGGCAACCTCTGTGCGAATGGCGGTGCAGCTGATCATGCCCGAGGCTGGAGTTAAGAAACAGAACAGAAGGAGGCTGGGATATGGAAAGCTGCCCTATCAGGGTCTCTCCTGGATGCTCCTGAGGTTACATCTGAAATCCCTGGTCCGTCTCAATCGACGGCTGGTTAAGGCAAACGGGACAGCAGGCACCTTTTAGTGTGTCAGGGTTCGGACATGATGGTGGAGGACACGTCTCCACGAAACAAGTCACCTGGGCTTCCTGTGTGGGAGAAGTAAGGAAAGAAGAAAAGATAAGACTAGGATAAAATCAATTTCATATATAGTATAACTGGGTGGCACGGTGGCTTAGTGGTTGGCATGTTCTCATCCAGGTTCGAATCTCCATTTGGGTGGAGTTTCCATGTCCTCCCCGTGTCTGCGTGGGTTTCCTCCGGGTTCTCCGGTTTCCTCCCACAGACCAAAAACATGGATCAAGTCAATGGAGTTCTCCAAATTGCCCCATATAAAGTGTGTCTGTGTGAGTGTGTGTCCAGCGATAGATTGGCGGCCTGTCCTGGGTGTATCTGCCCAGCGCCCGAAACGTTCTTCCCTGGAGATAATGAATGAATGAATGAGACATTCATGGTTGTCGCTGAAATTTTCCTCTGCAACTATCAAGAACCAAACGGCAGCAGACTGAGTGAACCTTCTTTAAGCTTACAAATGAACCATAAACTACTACTATAAAAAAAAAAATAATAATTATAAACACAGTTTGGTTTACGTACTCTGCACTCGCATGTGGTGCAGGCGTCTTTTTTCCAGTTCTCGCCGTTCCCCCGCTCTCTTCCCTCCTCATCAGTGCAGTGCGTCTTACCCAGGCGGGCTTCAAGTCTTTTTATCTGCGGGCAAAAAGTTGCCAGGACTTGAAAGCAATTATCTTAGCACGTCAAACTGAGCCAGTGCTGGTCACAATTATTTTCGGGGAATTTTCGGTTCTTAAACCCAGAGCTTCAACACAGAAGTAGGACAGACCGAGTGGTTTGTATATTTCTAGGGTTATGAATCATATGAACAAGAAAAACAATACAGGAATAATATTTCTGAAGTCGCCGGTTCTGATTCTCAGACTTTAAACACAAGTTAAAGAATCCATCCAGATCCAATCCATCTGCCGGTCATAATTAAAACCATGTGTTTGATGGTGATGTAATGCTGAGTTTGAAGCTCCGGTTACACTCCGAACGCAGCTAGGTCGTGCTGTTAAGTCTAAAGAGCAGGAGTGTCCGACTCAGGTGCTGCGGGGCAGAGTCTAACACCCGCAGTCTGATGATATGGAATATCCAGCTGTTGCCTGAACTCCATGCCTTGTAATTACTCCCCTCAGATCGGGCAGAACCGTAAGCCGATGTGATCTCATATGAACCGAGGATTTTATTTTAATAACTTCACCAGATTTGCGGTGGATACAAAGCAGACATTCTGAATAAATACTTTGTGTATATTACAACCTACATGAACACGTTAAGGGGGACGTTAAGCCATCGTGTCATAATGCTGGAATGTTAGATATGAACAACGCAAGTGGATAAAAGGAGCACATACCAAATTTCCCAGGGGTCATAATTTAGGAATTCATGTTTATTTTAAGCAACGATGTGGTTTTAATGAACGAGCCGGTGTTTACAGCAGGCTGAGGAGCTGCTATGAGGCAGCATGTGGGCGGGTTCCATTAGGAAGCAGAAACAGATGCATTGTTCGAATTCAGGACCTGGGTGCATTACAAGTCCACGTGTCCGGCTTTACATATAGCCGTCCAGCTATAGCTGTCCAGCTTTACATATAGCCGTCCGGAGGGTGAACTGAGCAGTTCAGATTTAATAAAGACTCATTCGAAGTGTACGGCAGCAAAAGATGCGGAAGACTGTCCACCCTCACCTGCCGTCGTAAACTACCGATGGTCTTCTGCATGTCCACAACAAAATCCTGGAAGTCATTTCCTGATGGTTCAGTGCTTGTTTTTGGGGCGAGAGTCACATTTACGATGTGTTTTCCATTAGAGCTGAAAAAATAAAATAAAATAAAATAAAAAAAAAACAATACAAACCTAAACCATACGGTGGATCATGAACCTTTAACACAGAAGTGTCATTTACAGAATTTTATACAAACCTTTTCAACCAAAACAAAAGAAAAATTTTATATTCTATTTATATGATATATATGAGATGATATATATGAGATGTGAGTACACAAGCAGATTACTAAATAAATAATCATTTACAAAAATTTAAGAGCAGCAACCATGCCCCACACAGTGGGGTGTGTGGCAAGTGTGTGTGTGTGAGTACTGTGGGGTGTGAGGTTT
>JAFMOD010000462.1:313817-353791 GCA_019802435.1 Corydoras maculifer
CAGGGGGGAACATTTCGAAACGTGGGGGAGGGGGGGGGTTCCCCATGCCCATCCAGGGGAAAACATTTCGAAACGTGGGGGAGGGGGGCAGGGGGGCAATCTATCACTTAGTACACACTCACTCACACAGACACACTCTATATGGGGCAATTTGGAGAACTCAATTGATCTTGATCCATGTTTTTGGACTGTGGGAGGAAACCGGAGAACCCAGAGGAAACCCACGCAGACACGGGAAGAACTCCACTCAAATGGGGATTCGAACCGGGAATCCCTAATGCTGAGAGTAGAACATGCCAACCACTAAGCCACCAGATACTGTTCTTATAAAAACAAAGACATACTAATCTTAAAATTGGAAATAACCCCCCACCCCCCCCTCCACAAGAGCTTCAGCACAAGTAACACTAAACACACACCTTTTTGTCTCGTCCCTACTTCTCCATTTAGGGTTAACCCCAAGTGGGTGGAGACACCATCCAGGGTTACTTGTTTATAAAGGAGGGCTTCACACACTTTGCTGTTTTGGGCAACAACCTTTACGACACTGGAATACATTCTGTTCTGTGGGAACAACAAAGCCATGTGCTCGTACCATGAGCCTTTAATTTCAGTTAAGAGCACTCAGCTAAGCCCCGCCACATGTCTGTCATTGTCACTTAAAGGGACAATTGTTGTGGTAATTGCCGCCTTGTTTTGTATGTAAATCCAGCTCGAGGGCTCGAACCCTTCCCCTCATAATGCTAGGCTTTAAATCCAACCCACTCTCGCAAGCAAAGCCTTAAATAACCCACAACAGAAGCACGTCCTCACGAAAAAAGAAAACCACTTAATGACTACAGCCATAGGACTGAACACCACGGGGTGTGTGGTGGGGGGAGGGGGGGAATGTAAAATCCATATCAGTATGATAATAAATTTTAAAGCAGCACAATGTTTTGTGTGTAATGTTTTACGTTTGCAGCACATTGATGAATGTGTCTATGCACTTGCACCTTTCAACCACTAGGGGAGCAAACAAGAAAAAATAAAAAAAACAGTGTTTCTTAAGTAAACATTAAGTTGTTTATATAAATGACAAATATATTCATATACATTCATCCATTATCTTCCGCTTTATCCTCTATTCGGGTCGCGTGGGGGGGTTCCCCATGCCCATCCAGGGCAGAACGTCTCGGGCGCTGGGCAGATACACCCAGGACAGGGGGCTGGGCACACACTCACTCACACAGACACACTCTATATGGGGCAATTTGGAAAACTCAATTGACCTTGATCCATGTTTTTGGACTGTGGGAGGAAACCCGAGAACCCGGAGGAAACCCACGTGGACACGGTGAGAACATGCAAACTCCACCCTGATCGGGATTCAAACCGGAAATGCCCAGCGCTGAGGAGAACATGCCAACCACTAAGCCACCGTGCCGCCCTTCTTAAGTAAACATTAAGTTGTTTATATAAATGACAAATATATTCATATTAATATAAATGATATTCTACCTCTTTGTTGGATATTCAGTTGCACGGCTGCTCTAACACTGCCCACCGGACTGACAGCCTGGCACTCGTACTGCCCCTGGTCATGCGCCGCCACGCGGGAAACGCGCAGGGTGCCCGTGGACAGGACCACATGACGCCTGTCAACTGGGAGAGGACTGCCTGATGTGGAGGAACAACAATTTTAGTTTTTGACATCCATCTGAATGCCATTTAGATAAAAAAAATCCCATAGTAAAGATGTCTCACCCCCACGTGTCCAGGCTATGACAGGCTGAGGATAGCCAATGGCCTCACAGGGGAAGTCCACCGTATGTCCCTCCAACACAGACTGGTCCTGGGGAGTCACTGTGAACTGGGGAACAGCTAAAAGAGGTAAGGTACAGAGAGACGCAATTGATATACAGTTAGAGGACGGGCGCATTCTGTTAGAACTGTAAGAAGGAACAGGACTGAACCTTTGCTCTTGGCAGTTTTCGTTTATCTTGTTCACATACATGTTTCCTCTGATGCATTGGGACTTCAGAGAAACTTTAACAAAGAAAACTGATTCTTAATATCCTTCGCTGTCATGTAGCTACAAATACCACTCAGACCTCAGAAGAAAGACTCCACTGGACATTAAAGCTCTCAAAACTAAAATCTGTTATATCCAGAGAGCGTTTTTAATTATGCGCCCTGTGCACATGCCCCTCCCTCCACTCACACCTCCCCTTACCCTGCACGATGATGTAAGCCGTGGCGTGGATGGTGTCCACGTTGTTGCTGGCGTAGCAGGTGTACTGCCCGCCGTCGGCCTGGTTGACGTTCTGGATGTAAAGGCCTCCCGAGGACGTGATGCTGATGCGCGGGTCGCTTGGGAGGGCACTGCGTTCTCCGCGGGTCCACGTCACTCGGGGATGGGGCTGTCCGGTCGCGCTGCACTCCAGAGTCACGCTCTCTCCCACCAGCACCTCCGTGTTTTGGGGCTGGATCACGAAACTGGGTCGAGCTACAGCAGGGTGTGGAGACGTAAACTGGATCAGAATTCACACTGCAGGAGCGGAGGGGGTTCAGGAGACGACAGCAAACTGATTATCAATCGGAAGGTTCTGAGATTAAATCCCAGGTCCACTAAATTTACCATTGTGGGTCTTTGAACATGGCACTAACCCCTGATTGGATCTCAGCTGCATCATTACAGACCATGATCATCAAGCTGGGACGCTTGTAAGTCACTTACTGGAATTTCCCTGAGGGCTCCCTCCTTCGCTGTATCATCACAACAGTACACACAGTAAAAAGGGGAGGGATATATACATAATAGAAGAAATAGAAAGATATGAATCTCTTTCACACACTCTATATGGGGCAATTTGGAGAAATCAATTTACCCTTAATCCATATGGGGGGGGGTTCCCCCATGCCCATCCAGGGGAGAACATTTGAACATCTCGGGCGCTGGGCAGATACACCCAGGACAGGATGCCAATCTATTACTGGGCACACACTCACTCACACACACTCTATATGGGGCAATTTGGAGAATTCAATCGACCTTGATCCATGTTTTTGGACTGTGGGAGGAACCCGGAGGAAACCCACGCGGACACGGGGAGAACATGGAAACTCCACCCAGATTGGGATTCGAACCGGGAATCCGCAGCACTGAGTGGAGAACATGCCAACCACTAAGCCACCGTGCCGCCCACAGATATGAATATGCTATATATAAAAAAAAAAAAATTCCTGGTTCGAATCCCAATCTGGGTGGAGTTTCCATGTCCTCCCCGTGTCAGTGTAGGTTCTCTACGGGTTCTCCGGTTTCCTCCCGCAGTCCAAAAACCTGGATCAAGGTCAACTGAACTCTCCAAATTGCCCCATATAGAGTGTGTTTGTGTGTGTCAAGCGATAGATTGGCGCCCTGTCCTTGGTGTATCTGCCCAGCGTCCGAAACATTCTCCCCTTGATGGGCATGGGGAACCCCCCCTCCCCCGCGACCCTAAAATAATGGATGCATAATGTTAATGCACTCAGTCTAATTTGTCCTCCCGTTACCCCTCCTGTTCTCTAAAGGGACGTTGTACAGTCTGATGGCATGAGGGACAAAGACATTAATAAACTGAATGTAATGGCATGTCATCAAATTAAAGGGATTCATGTGGATTCATCAAATGCAGGGAGAAGACTCACATGAAGCGCCAACGTAGCGCAAGGTGACTTCTCCAGTTTTGACTTCGCCGGCGATGTTTTTGGCCATGCACTGGTACACGCCCTGGTCTGTCTCCCGCGTGTCCTGAATCATCAGGGTGCCGTCTTCGAGAAGATTCAGCCGTGAGTCGTCTCTCATATTGAGAGCGTTGCTGTGAAATGCAAACAAAATGAACCGCAGTCAACATAACAAAACGCAAGCGACACAAAACACTCAACAGGAAACGCACGGCATCTTAAAAGTAAAAACAAGAAACAAGGCTGCGCTCACTTGTTTCTCAGCCAAATGATCTGGGGTTTGGGGTTGCCCTCTGCCCTGCATGTGAAGTACACAGTGTTCCCTGAGGTCACATCAACATCCTGTGGCTCAGACGTGATCCGAGGAACCTCTGCCAAGGGAGGAGGAGGAGGAGGAGGAGAAGTACGGGTGCAAGGATGAAAACAGGGAGAGAAAGAGAGAGAGATATTAACCAGCACTTATGAAGTTTTTACAGGATAACTGCTTGACTTTGATGTCACTGAGCGTCTGAAAGTAGAACCATAATGTCTCGGCACCCCACACATGGGCTTGTGGCTAAGGAACCAGCCTTGTGACCTGAAGGTCTCCGGTTCGATTCCCGGTCCCACCAAATACCATGGCTGAAGTGCCCTTGGGGAAGGCCCAACCCCAATTGCTCCCCGGGCGCCGTATTCAAGGCTGCCCACCACTCCGGGCACGTGTGCTCACTTCACCAGTGTGTGTATGTGTGTGTTTCACTGCACGGATGGGCTAAATGTGCATCTGAATTTACATTTGGTCATTTATTGGACGCTTTTATCCGAATCGACATACAAAGTGAGCACAGGGTTCATCACAACATCCCTGGAGCGATGAGGGTTAAGGGTCTCGCTCAAGGACCCACACTGGTAACGTCAGTGGATCTGGGATTTGAACCCACAACCTTCAGATTGACAGCCATACACACTAACCAAGCTACCGCAGCCTCAGGACAAACGTGGAGGACAAACTCCTCTGTGTGTACACACTGTAGGCAAAAAATAAACTTCATCACATGCAAACTATGGTTTGTGACATTAAGAACATAATCAACAAATAAAACACTTTCCAAACTTTCTTTGGCCATTTTCATCAGGGGCACCACCGCGGATCGTTATTTTCCATCTCACCCAGTTTTTAACACCCACCTTCATTACCTCAGCAACCTGCGAATCCTCCCTCAACATATCAATAAACCTGTTCCCTGGCCTTCATCTCGTACTTCACCTGGTGGCTTCATCCTCAGCATCCTTTAATATAATGTATACCTCATCCCTCCTCAGTACCATAAACACCTCAGTGACACTGCTGGGATAGGAATAATGCACCAATCAAATAATATCTGCTCTGTACTATTGGGGTTCTGACCATTAGAGAACAGAGTACACAGTATGTCCTGTAGAACACAAACAGATGGACAGTCTGAAATTGTAGAACTACAAAGTCCAGCTTTATGGAATCGGAACTGAGAACATGGACAATAAGCAATAAAAGGGATTTGATGGGTACTAATATATATATATATATATATATATATATATATATACACACACATATATACATACATACATACATATACACACACACACACACACATCCATCCATCCATTATCTTTCGCTTATCGGGGGTTCGGGTTGCGGGGGCAGCAACCAAAGTAGGGAGACCCAGACCTCCGTCGCCCCAGCCACCTCCACCAGCTCGACTGTGGAACCCCAAGGCGTTCCCAGACCAGCTGAGAGATATAATCCCTCCAGCGTGTCCTGGGTCTTCCCCGGGAGGGGGGGGGTGTGTGTGTGTGTGTGTATATATATATATTCAAGATTCAAGAAAGTTTTATTATCATTAATATCACATGTGGTACATGAGATAAGAACAAAATTATGGGTCATGGACCCTGATTACCCTGTTATTTTAAAGTTATCATTTAAATTTTAAAGAAGAAAATGAGATTTTTTTTTAAACAAAGATACAGTATACAGATGTGTGAAATACACTCATATACAACTATGAATATATATATATATAACATGTCTGAGGACATGTTTGATCTTTTCTAATATATCGAACATGATGTCACTGTGACCTAAATTAAAGAGACACTAATTATCACTTCCTGCACCTCCATCACCTCCGGTCGTTAAATTTAGCAGGGAGGCTAATAGATTGAAGGACTGTATTACAGACCTGAAAGCTGCAATCTGCCCCTGTTGGGCCCTGAAGCAAGGCTCTTATCCACTAATTTGGACTAACTAACTTACGGATGATGTCACGCCACATGTACGTCCCTCTGGATAAGGGCATCTGCTAAATGCTGTAAAGGTAAACGTTTTTGCAGCTGAAACGGTTCCTCTGGTGTCAATCCTTAACTGAAAGGGGAACACATTCCTCTGCAGCGCTGATGACGATGGGAGACGGATTACAGGCGTGGACACGTCTCCTGAATGCTGCCAGATTTAAAGTGCTCGTTACTCACAATATATTAAAAGAAAGAATGAAAAAGTTAATTAGATATTTAATAATGAAATGCGAAATGACTCTCTCAGTGCTAGAGATTCCCGGTTTGAATCCCAATCTGGGTGGAGTTTGCATGTTCTCCCCGTGTCCACGTGAGTCTCCTCCAGGTTCTCCAGTTTCCTCCCACAGTCCAAAAAGATGGATCAAGGTCAATTGAGTTCTCCAAATTGCCCCATATAGAGTGTGTGTGAGTGAGTGAGTGCGTGTCCAGCAATGGCGCCCTGTCCTGGGTGTATCTGCCCAGCACCCGAAACGTTCTCCACTGGATGGGCATGGGGAACCCCACCACGACCCTGATAGAGGATAAAGTGGAAGACAATGAATGGATGACTGAAAACAGAAGTAAGGCGTCATGGTGGCGTAGTGATTAGTACGTTCGTCTCTTAGTGCTAGTGCTGGGGAACCAGGTTCGAATCCCAATCTGGGTGGAGTTTGCATGTTCTCCCTGTGCCCACGTGGGTTTCCTCCGGGTTCTCTGGTTTCCTCCCACAGTTCAAAAACATGGATCAAGGTTAATTGAATGCTCCAAATTGCCCCATATAAAGTGTGTCTGTGTGAGTGAGTGAGTCCAGAGATAAATTGGTGTCCTGTCCTGGGTCTATCTGCCCAACATCCCAAATGTTCTCCCCTGAATGGGCATGGAGAACCCCCCCCCCCCCACCGCGACCCTAATAAAAGATAAAGCGGGAGATAATGGATAGAGGAATAATGAAATGTGCTTCAGGAAGAATAAAACCTGCAGTTTGCAAAACTAATTTAAATTTGCGTGACGTCTGGTCAACATGTCCACCAGCTCCCTGTGGATTTAAACTTGGTTAACAGATGCTCAAGACTCGGAGGTGCAGCTGACCCGGCATCCACTCTGGCAGAACATTTGAAGTAGGAGGCTAAATACTTTCACAGTGTTACATCTGGAAACTCGTTCCATCCACCCTGTGTGAACCAGCATCATGCTTTTGAGGAACTGAGGGTAAAGTGACATCAAATTAAACACAACGGAAATTATTACTGCCTTTCAGTAAGCGTGGATTAACGAGTGTATAAAAATTCAACCTTAGATGGTCCAATATTTCGTTTTAAAGGATGTGGATGAGCTTAAATACTTGGGGTTGTATGTACAAAGTAATTAAGGATGTAGTAGAGTGATGGAGAGGAGAATCCCAGCAGGGTGGGGAGTGATCTGGGATGGATGAGAACATACAAATGTGAAAGTTTCCAGGACGGCGGTGAGACCTGTGATGCTGTATAGATTAGAGACTAAACAAAAGACATAAGAGGGAGTTGGAAGCAGCAGAGGGAAAGATCCTGAGCTTCTAAATGCGAGTGATGAAGATGGAGAAGATTATTAATGAGTTTAATGAATAAGAGGGATGGGACGGGTGGGGGGGCAGCACGGTGGCTTGGTGGTTGGCATGTTCTCCTCTCAGCACTAGGGATTCCTGTTTCGAATCCCAATCTGGGTGGAGTTTCAATGTTCTCATAACGTCCTCCGGGTTCTTCGGTTTCCACCCACAGTCCAAAAACAAATCTCCAAATTGCCCCATATAGTGTGTGTTTGTGTGAGTGAGTGTGTCCAGGGAGTATCTGCCCAGCGCCCGAAACGTTCTCCCCTGGATGGTCCTGCAGGACGCCCTCAATGGACTTATATAGTTTTTAATTGTTAAATACGGGTCACATGATCACACCATCTGTACATGGCTGTCCTACACTGTTGATGCTGCCCGGCCCTTCAAGGAGGATGAGGCCCTCACTGAGCCTCGGTCCTCACAAGATTTCTTCCTTGAAATAACAACACAACAGAGAGTTTTGTCTTGCCATTGTCACTTCGGCTCGCTCATTGGGGATTTAAAGACGTATAACACTGTAAAGCTGCTCTGTGACAATTTTTTATTATAAAAAGTCCTCTATAAATAAATAACTTACTTACTAATGGGAACAGCCGAAAGGCGACGTGTATAGAAGGGCAATAAAGTGTGTACAGTCAGCATTGCAGTGGCAAAAACCAACTTTACACTTTTACACCAATCCACAACGAGACCAGTCTTCACTTCACACCCACTGCGGTAATTAACAGTAATTTACTGGCTTTCTCAGCATCACACATTTCTCATAAAGCGACTTTTACACACAGTGTAATTAACAAACCCAATATGCACTGCAGTCCACTGAATTTATCCTCATCTCCGAGGTTTTCAAATGGGATGGGTGTGGTAGCTCAGAGGTTCTGGTGTGGGGCTATAAATCAATGGTTGGGGGTTAAAATCCAAGAGAAGTTATCAGTGTGGGGTTCCTGAGCATATATATATATATATATATATTTTTTTATTTAATTATATGTATAAACAGTGTAACAGTGATTCAGATTGTTGAATACAGGTACATACCACAGTTAAGCTCCTCAGCTGTGAGGGTGGCCACAGATCTGCCCTGAAGGCGGCTGGGATATTCACAGGTGGCAGCAGCCTGCGCATTACCCGACTCCGAGTACTGCTTCAGTAGGTCTGCCAGCCACAGGAGCTCACAGTCACAGTTCAGTGTGTTGGAGTCCAGACGCCTGCAGGAGTAAACATTTAGGTGTTGACTCCAAACCAGAGAGACACTACCTCACTTACAGGAGCTTAATATATTCATTCATTCATTCATTCATTCATTATCTCCCGCTTATCCTCTATTAGGGTCGCGGTGGGGTTCCCCATGCCCATCCAGGGGAGAACATCTCGGGCGCTGGGCAGATAGACCCAGGACAGGGCGCCAATCCATCGCTGGGCACACACTCACTCACACAGACACACTCTATATGGGGCAATTTTTTGAGAATTCAATTAACTTGTTCCATGTTTTTGGACTGTGGGAGGAAACCGGAGAACCTGGAGGAAACCCACGCAGACACGGGGAGAACATGGAAACTCCACCCAGATGGGGATTCGAACCGGGAATCCCAAGCGCTGAGAGGCGAACGTGCTAAACACTAAGCCACCGTGCCGCCCAGCTTAATATATATATAAGAAAAAAATATATATATAAAAAATAAATTAACTAAAAAAAAAAAAAAAAAAAAAAAAAAAAAAAAAAAAAAAAAAAAAAAAAAAAAAAAACTTTGCTTGGTGTCAGATACCACAGAACACCTTCAGGGGTCTAGTGGAGTCCATGTCTTAATGGACCGCAAAAGTGGAACTGGCACAGTTTCAGGAAAGTTCTCATGATGGTGACTGGTCAGTGTATAAATTCCTGATACTACACATTATATATATTTTTTTAATGATTCCACTACAAAAAATTTAAAACAACTTTGTGTAATTTCGTTTCCTCATATAAATCAAAAGATAAGATCTTGTTCAAGGCACATTTCAGCTGGAATAAACTTACAGCCTCTTCATGGACTGCAGATGGGAGAAGGTCCCTGGTGCGAGGTGTGTTATTCTGTTGTTGTGCAAAAACCTAGCAAAAAAAAAAAAAAGGGATGATATTAGTGTAATAACAAACATACACGAGGTTTATTAACGCAGAAACCAATAAATAAATTCGTTTTCCGTGTGAAGAGTCAAAACCTTTGCCTTAAAGGCCGAATGCTTTCCGGAAAAGTCTTTTGAGACTTTTATATATGAGTTTTTCCAGAGTCTGACTAAAGGACATGGTCTCTTACTTCATCGAGCATGTTGTGAAACTTTAAACAGCCGCCATAATTAGAATTTAAGAACATCATCACAAACAGATGACGACGCTCTTGGCTGAGCGAGAAATGGTGCCATCAAACATTAAACTTCAGCCAATCGTCACGTCCGGTGTTTGTTATCTGCCTTCTCTAATGATATGATTAACACTCGTACTGTACGGCTGCATCGCAGGCGGAGTTTTCATGTGCGTTGCTTTCGGAAGCCCACAGTGCACCTGGGATTTCTCCTTCATTGTGTTGAACCATGAGAATGGCCGAATTCCAGGATGTCGCTCGTAAACCGCAATGAAACAAAGGCATCAGATGAGCCACCAAACATCTGCTACATAATCCAATGAAGGGGGGGGGAAGCGAAGGATCCGTGATCCATGGTTTGTTTTCATTTTCATTCTGAAATGATTTGAGGAAAGAGGGCGACACGGTGGCTTAGTGGTTTAGCATGTTCTCCTATCAGCACTAGGGATTCCCGGTTCAGATCCCCATCTGGGTGGAGCTTCCACGTTCTCCCCGTGTCCACGTGGGTTTCCTCGGGGTTCTCCGGTTTCTTCCCACAGTCCAAAAACATGGATCAAGTTAATTGAATTCTCCAATTTGCCCCATATAGAGTGTGTCTGTGTGAGTGAGTGTCCAGTGATAGATTGCGCCCTGTCCTGGGTGTATCTGCCGAGCGCCTGAAGTGTTCTTCCCTGGATGGGCATGAGGAACACATGGGGAATAGAGGATAAAGCGGAAGATAATTGATGGATGGATGGATGTTCTGTTTGGGGAAATGTGGGTTATAGTGATTGTTTTACATTTGTGCTGTATACTGTGTGTTTGGGTTCAACTAAAGTCAGGTTATCTTTGTGCTATTTGCTGGAATGTGTTTAATAAAAGAGCAATTCTAACAGATTCGACAATACGAACACGATGTGTGTAAACAGGTTTCAATATAAAAGCTTAAAAAATAGAGATTGACCCCGGTAGATCTCAATGACCTGTCCAATGGAAAAGTAGATCTTGGGCCAAAAAAGTGTGGGCACCCCTGCTCTAAAGCTTCAAGCTGCATGGTGCCGCTTTAAGGTGGTTGTAATAAATACATAAACCTCTGCAGGGTCCTAAAGAGTACGTCAAATGTAGTGGTAATAGAATCAACGGTGTGGACACACATCTTTCTAAATCTTAGGGCTCGAGTGCCTTGGTGGAGCCAATAAGCACCTCTTTTTCTTTGATTAACTCTATAAAAAGCAATACAGCAATTATTTTCGAAGACAAAAAAGTCCAGCAGTGCTGCTTTGATCTTTCCGTACTGAGAGTCATTAACGTTGTTAAAAATGCCAGAATAAATACGGAGCACTGCCAACGGGAATTCTAGAAGTGCTTACAATCGTTCCAGTTTGGGCAAGTGAATGAAGGCCTCGTGTTCCAGAGCCTCGATGTTGTTAAAATGAAGATATCTGCAGGACGGAAAAGAAGACGATATTAAACACATACGACCCATTCATCTTAACATCACATGAACATGTTCAGCAAATTATAGATATACAGGTATCATTTGGGTGGTGGATTGTTTTGTTGTCAGTTCTGCAGTGACACTGATGTGGTGAGGGGGGTTTTAGTGCAGCAGTGCTGCTGTGGTTTCATTTCTCCACCACAGTGACACTGCTGGGATAGGACTAATGCAATATTGAGGGGGTACTATTGGGGTTCTGATCATTAGAACAGAACACAGTATGTACGGTAGAACGCAAACAGATGGACTACAGTCTGGAATCATAGAACTACAAAGTCCATCTTTAAGTGGAACTGAGACCATGGACAGTCAGTGGAGCAAAAAGGAGGCGTGTCTAAACTTTTGAACGGCACTTTATGTGAGTTTTAATATAATAAAGATTCCAATGAGAAAATAAGTAATGGGTGGCACAGTGGTTAGCATGTTCTCCTCTCAGCGCTGAGGAGTCAGTGGTTCAAATCCCAATCTGGGTGGAGCTTCCATGTTCTCCCCGGGTCCGCGTGGGTTTCCTCCGGGTTCTCCGGTTTCCTCCCACAGTCCAAAAACATGGATCAAGGTCAATTGAATTCTCCAAATTGCCCCATATAGAGTGTGTGTTTGTAAGTGAGTGTGTGTCCAGTGATAGATTGGCATCCTGTTCTGGGTGTATCTGCTCAGCGCCCGAAACGTTCTTCCCTGGATGGGCATGGGGAACCCCCCCCCCCCGCGACCCTAATAGAGGATAAAGCGGAAGATAATAGATGGATGGAAAATAAGGAATCCCTCCAATATTAAGCTACACTGTCTTGGTTGTATTCTTGCCAGATGATTGAGTGTTTGTTCGTTTGTTTGGGTTTTAACGCCATGAATTACTGTTCGGTCTTACTCATGGCAGAAAGTGGGTTACAGTTTATACACGCTTATTAAAGTTTTAATTGAGCCTTTTTTCCAACAGCATCGAGTAAAGTTTTTGGAGCATTTTTTTTTTATATAAAGCCAATTTTGTCTTTTTTTTTGTTTCATCAAGAGAGTAATATTATTTTTTTTTATAAAACAAAGATATTACACATGAGTTTAATCAACTGTAAAGTCACGAACAGTTCCCACAGTGGAGATATGCTGCTCAAGAGAAAATCAACAACATAGAAATCGGGATGTCTGATTACTGAGTCATCCACTGGGGGTGGGGTGGGGGTCTGAGCGACAGTGTGAGAGCGAAACAAATCCATGAATGAAAACAGATGAACATGAGTTCTCACTGTTATTCAGTAACAACTGCAAATCTGGCAAATGTCATATTATGGGCTGCGGCCAATAAACATGGCATCGATGCTGATTTGCTTATTAAAGCAACAGTCAATGCCTGAGCAAAGAAAACATCCATCGTTCTGCCCAAAGACAAGAAAAAGGATGAATAGCCTGAATAATTTGTGCCACAAAACCCACACCATATGGACATGGACAAAAGTAAAGGGACACATCTCAATCATTCACTTCTTTGTCTGTATTTCAGTCCGTATTATTGCCAGATTTGTGAAAGGGGGGGGGGGGGGGGGGGGGGGGGGGGGGGGGGGGGGGGGGGGGGGGGGGGGGGGGGGGGGGGGGGGGGGGGGGGGGGGGGGGGGGGGGGGGGGGGGGGGCACTTTAAAAAAAAAAAAAAAAAAAAAAAGGTAAAAAAAATTAAAATTCAATAAATAAAAAAAAAAGCTGTAGAAGTAATTTGTTAGAGTCCCAACACTTTAGATTATATAGTGTACAAATCGATGCAGTACACCTTTAAAAGTTTTGGACGTGTGATCGGACTTTAATGACTGCAGCTGGACGTTTACATTGTTTATACCTCTGGGAACAAATGATTTAAGGGCAGTCTGATTTGTGGTCACTTCGTTCCACGGAGTTCATTGTAACTCACGTCAGCATTTGTCTCCAGGTCGTTACTCAAGTAACTGATACTGTATGTTAACCTGGGAAATGTAATGCAAGTTGGACCACAGGATATACACTCAAATAAAGTTAAGGAGACAACGGACAGCAGGTCTTAAGCTTGCTGCACCGTGGAAGCTCTTACACAAGCAGCCATAGATCACGCTGTAGCAAAGATCAATACGGGAAAAGCTTTTTGCCCGGTTTATTTGTCTGATTAATCAAAACCAAGCTTGACGTGTTATAGCCGAGGGTTAAACACGGGGTTTTCAGTTGTGGCAGGCTATAAAGTGTGCAGTATAACGAACACAGCATGGCTTTAGTGCTACAAATTACCTTCATGCTTCACGTAATCTTAACACAACCTATAAAAGTAAATACTCATTCTGTTGTATTTTAGAATCTAGAGAATAGAAACCAATATAATATTATGTAATGGGAATGTGATCTTTTCATGTTTAGCATTTTATTGTTTATTACTCCATGCATTTTGGTTTCACGTCCAGCGCGCTCATTAAACACTGGATACTGAACCGGTGATTAAAAAGGACAAGAAGGAAGAGCACCGTGACTTACAGTTGTTCTAAAGAGGCAAGTCCCTTAAACGCCTGCCGGTCTATAGACTGGATTTCATTCTTGTACAAATACCTGGAATGGAAACAAAAATCAATTTCAAGAAAATGAAAAAAAAAAATTAAAAAAATAAAAATAATAATAAATATATTTATTTTTCCCCCCCAATGAAATACAATTGAAACAGACAATTATTATTTTATTAAAAAAAAAACAAAAAAAAAAACACACACACAATGAGACTTCCATGCATTAAATTTACTGGATACATAACTGTACATTAAACTATGCATTGGCTTATTAACATTTTTGGTTGTGACATAAAACATTATTAAAACATGGAATTTAAAACATGGAGGCTGCAACATGTGTCTTCCACTCTTTCATGAAGATAAAATTAATAAATACAGAAATGAAACGGCACCCAGAGCACATGTTTATGATCTAACAAAACTGGGTCACTGAATAGACCAGGACTTAAACGGTTTACTTTATCAGTCAAGAAGGAATGTGTGATGCTGAAGGAGGGTGACTGCACACAGGAATCCCTCAGCACTCAAACCTTCATGGTGGGAAACAGGGACTCGGTACTATCTGCTTCAGGGAGTAGAGTTTTGTGGCAGCCAGCTGTTCAGAGTTCAGTTAAGAAAGATCAGCGATTTTGCTGCATATGCGAAAAAAAACCCACCAGCAACCCTCTGACAGAATTCAGTTGTTTTGTGTTTTGGTAAAAGTCCACTGATCTGTGATCACACCGGTCCATTCTCCATTTCCTCCTCTTACTATACACTGTAGATGGAGTTTGTAGTTCTACAATTCCAGACTGTAGTCCATCTGTGTTCTTTGTTCTGTTAGTCCCCTGTTGGTTCTCAGGAGCATCACAGAACAGGTATCATTTGGGTGGTGGATTGTTTATGGTCTGTTCTACAGTGACACTGATGTGATGAGGGGGGTTTTAGGGCAGCAGTGCTGCTGGAGTTTCATTTAAACACCTCAGTGACACTGCTGGGATAGGACTAGTGCACCCACCCAATAACCCCTGCTCTGTGTGGGTACTATTGGGGTTCTGAGCATTAAAACAGAGAACACAGTATGTACTGTAGAACAAAAAGGTGGACTACAGAATGTTACTGTAGAACTACAAAGTCCATCTTATCATATAGATGGAATTTGTAGTTTTACAAATACAGACTGTAGTCCATCTGTGTTCTTTGTTCTTGATCGCCCCCTGTTGGTTTTCAGGAGCATCACAGAACAGGTATCATTTGGGTGATAAATTGTTTATCAGTTCTGCAGTGACACTGATGTGGTGGGGTTTAGTGCAGCAGTGCTGCTGTAGTTTTATTTAAACACCTCAATGACACTGCTGGGATAGGACTAATGCCCCACCAAATAATCCCTGCTCTGTGGGGGTACTTTTGGGGTTCTGAGCATTAGAGAACAGAGTACACAGTATGTCCTGTAGAACACAAACAGATGGACTACAGTCTGTAATTGCAGAACTAAATCTGAAAGAAAATGGCATTTGTATTCAAGTTCCAGTTGAATAAATCATTTATATTTATTTTATAGTGCTCTAACATGTAAAAATCAGATGTAAATAAGGGTGTGGTAACTCCGTGGTTCGGGTGATGGGTTATCACTTTGAAGGCTGGGGCTTCAAACCCAAAGTTCACCCAAATTTGCCAATGTGGCCCCTTGAGCAAGACCCTTAATCATATTGCTCCAGGGGGGCTGCCCCTATGCTCTGACCCCAACCAACACGATGCGTTGACGTGAAAATGGTCTAATGTAAATTCATTATTTTAAAATGTTATTTAGCGACTAGAAAACTTTACACAAGAGATGATTGTGAATGATATAAAGCTGACCTTCGTTATAACCCCCACATATATGAATGAGCAAGTCATCAGTAATTAACCAAATTAAGAACCAATTATACTGTCTGCAGGAAAAAAAAAAGCCAGAGTCTTTAGAACAAAGGCTTCGGTTCTCTGAACATGTCGGTGACTAAACGAAGTTATGATGACTATAAAAGGCTGCCGCTCTTCTGCAGTGCCTTTGGGTGACGTCTTTCAGACAACTTTATTACACTGTGAGCAATTAACTCCCATCATGTGTCTGCCTTGCTCCTCACCTAAAACCAAATCCCCAGGTCCTTATACAGAAGCACATCACGTCACATCATCGAGTATCCGAACTGGATCGATTATCTGAGCCATTACTGATAATACATTTAATCAGTTACTCACAGATATTTCAGGTTCTCCAAATCTTCAAAAGCTCCACTTGGAATTCTTCTGATGTGGTTGTTGTTTAAAAGTCTTCACGACGAAAACAAAAGATTAGCATTAAGACTGATGATTAGAGGGAAGATAGAATTAACATTTTATTATATGGACAAAAGTATTGCGACACCAATATGCCATCCCATAGAATGGCTTTTACTCTTCTGGGAAGACTTTCAACAAACTTTAAATAAAACCTGGATTGACCTTTCTATACTTGTTCATCCCAAAAGTCTTTGATAAGGTTGAGATGAGGGTTCTATGTAAGCCTATTAAGTTTTTTTGTTTTTTTTAAATGGACCTTGCTTTTGTGCACTGGTACATAAAAGGGACTTCCCCAAACTGTTCTCTCACTGTTAGAAGTATACAATTGTTCATAAAATTTGAAACCCATTTTCGGTTTATGTAGATGTGTCTTCTCTTGATCTTTCATTCATTCATTCATTCATTATCTTTTGCTTTATCCTCTATTAGGGTCACGGTGGGGTTCCCCATGCCCATCCAGGGAAGAACGTCTCAGGCGCTGGGCAGATACACCCAGGACAGGGCACCAATCTATCGCTGGGCACACACTCACTGACACAGACACACTCTATATGGGGCAATTTGGAGAACTCGATTGACGTGATCCATGTTTTTGGACTGTGGGAGGAAACCAGAGAGGAAACCCATACGGACATGGGGAGAACATGGAAACTCCACCCAGATGGGGATTCAAACCGGGAATCCCTAGAGCTTAGAGTCGAACGTGCTAACCACTAAGCCACCTTCTCTTGATCTTCTTTAATAAAAAAATTTGCATATTGCTTTTTTATATTTCACGTCTTAACCTTTAATCTTTATGTTATTTTGGATTATTAACTCATGGCATAATTTCTTTTCTTTATGAAAACTTTATTTAACAGTTTGTTCAAATAAAAAAAAGAAGCATATAATTGTTTAAACATGACTTGGTTCTTTAATCTTATCCACCAGGGGCAACAGAACTGAATTAGGCACCTGATCTCAACGATTACGAGATTATGTCCTAATACTTTTGTCCGTACAGTGAAATCATTAACACAACATGTAGCATCATATTCACAACATCACCATAGTCAGCATACAAACTATGAATAAACTTTTGCAAGCTCTAATGTAGCTGAAAATATCCCCTAGCAGCTGTCAGTGACTCAGAGGGTTAAAAGAACAAAAAAAATGCTGACACTCATTAATAAGAGGTGAACTCTGTGTTACTCATCTTGTCAACACTGATAATGAACAAGCATCAAAAGGCTTTGAAGCTTGACATCTGTTTGTTATGGTGCACTGCATTCTCATAAGATCGGCTATAAAAAAAGAATGTTTGAACTTTATCTTTGATCTGTGCTTTTATTTCTACCATTTAATATTAATAATAATTCATTCATTCATTATCTCCCGCTTATCCTCTATTAGGGTCGTGGTGGGGTTCCCCATGCCCATCCAGGGGAGAACATCTCGGGCGCTGGGCAGATACACCCAGGACAGGACACAAACCTATCGCTGGGCATACAATCTCTTACACAAACACACTCTATATGGGGCAATTTGGAGAACTAAATTAACTTGATCCATGTTTTTGGACTGTGGGAGGAAACCGGAGAACCCGGAGGAAACCCACGCAGACACGGGGAGAACATGGAAACTCCACCCAGATGGGGATTCGAACTGGGAATCCCTAGCGCTGAGAGGCGAACGTGCTAACCACTAAGCCACCGTGCCGCCCTATTAATAATAATATTAATAATAATAATAAACAATCCTGCAGTGGTTATTGTGTTTTACAACAATTAAAACAAAAAGGTCAAAAAGTAAATGAACATGTTCCTTACAGTCAAGTTTCTTAACCCATATTTGTTTACTAACGGTTTTGAAAAATTGTTAATATTGTTATATTATATTTGCTGAATACACTTTATAACAGACCGGAATGTTTTACGGCCCCAGGGCCACATCCGGCCCACGTGAGTTATTTAAATTGTTAACAATTGTTGTTTAATGAAACACACACACAAACAAAAACCAGCCTTGTGACCCAAAGTCTCCTGGTTCAAATCCCAGACCCACCATGAACTATGTGCCATTGAGCAAAGCACCTTACCCAAATTGCTCCCTGGATATCATATACTGGGCTGCCAACTGCTCTACTACATTGTGTGTGTATAAGCAATGTAGGCAAAATAAATCACTTTACTTCATCAAATTCTTAATTTAATTCAAATATTAGTGCAATATCAAAGCACACACTTAAACTTTCTTTACTTTGCTTAAAAAAAAATGGTACTAACAATAAATATAACATTTCAAACTGTGGATTTTAACATTAATAAAGTAGTGAGCAAGTCTCAGTGATGCAAAATAACAAAATACATATACCCAAATCTACTGTGTGTGATGTGTTGTGTACAATAAATAAAAGAAGAGCCATGTGATCGCACGGTTGTAGAGCAGCTCTATTAGAGACAAAGGGAAAATAAATCCGGTACTGATTATGGAGTGAGCAACATGTGTGGGCTCCAGCGAGAGATACAGCACAGTGTTAAAGTAAACACTTTTAACAGCAAACTCATAAAAGTCTGTCAGCGCGTGAAACACTGGAAGGTACTTACAGTGTGTTGAGGTTTCTCAGTCGTTTAAACTGGGCAGGCTGCAAGTCCTTTATTTTGTTAAATCTTAAGTCTCTAAAAAAGAGGAAAAAAAAACAATAATTAATTAATTAACAGGTCTTTTGATGAGCATTAAATATATGACTGCAGGCAATAATTGCAACAGATGTGATCAACAAGTACCAAAACTGATGTAAATATATTTTGCCATTTAAAAAAAAAAAAAAAGTCCTAAAACCAATTGTGCAACACTAAAATGCTTTGCACAACCTTCCATTGATAAAATATAATCTCCTCTCCACCGATCATACAGAAATTATGTATGTATAAGTAAGTATTAAGTAAGTATAATTAACACAATTACAAAATTTAAATCATTTATCTCTACATAAACTTTACAGATTGCCTATATAAATAATTAAAACACACAATGCATACCGAAGTACTGTTATTTTGGGACTAAAATATAAACTGTAATGATATATTGTTTACTTTTTGCTTATCAGCTGATTTTATCATTTAAAAATTTTAATCTCCAAAAAAACCCACAAACATCCAGTCTCATCACAACAAAGATATTTTCCATCAGACGAATTAAGATCTCTTGACTTTGTACACTTGTACCATACGAGCTGTTTCACCTACAACCTACAGAAACCCATTAACCGTTATCAAGTTACACCAGTAATGGACATTTATAATAAAACACCTTTAAAAGGGAAGTGCACAAATTGTAGACTTTATTACCAAAGTGAATTTTCATTCATTCATTCATTATCTCCCGCTTTATCCTCTATTAGGGTCGCGGTGGGGTTCCCCATGCCCATCCAGGGGAGAACGTCTTGGGCGCTGGGCAGATAGACCCAGGACAGGTCGCCAATCCATCGTTAGGCACACACTCACACAATTACACTCTATATGGGGCAATTTCGAGAATTCAATTGACTTGATCCATGTTTTTGGACGGTGGGAGGAAACCCACGCAGACACGGGGAGAACATGGAAACTCCACCCAGATGGGGATTCGAACCGGGAATCCCTAGCAAAGTGAATTTATAATATATATTAATTACATGCATATAAACAACACACACACCTTACACATGTAGCATACAATAAATAAAACCTAAAACTTAAACTTGATGTGACTCCACATTGGAATCATAAACTACAAGCGAAAGCACAGAACTCCGTCGATTCTCACGTCCAGGAGTTTGGCCACTTTGCTTACATCATAAACCTTCAACCATCTCCTCTATGGTAAGACGAATGCTGTGTTACAGACTGAATGTATAAATAAGATCCTGCTGCAGGAAAACTCTCCAGTTTCTATTCATAATCTGAGAATTTATCATTATTTTAACCAATAACGACGTCTAAAAACCATAGTGTTCTGAAAATAGTTTTAAAGCCAATGTTCTATTATTAAAGAAATTAATACATAAATTTAGTTAGGTTGCTTGAATCTGAGATGGGCTTTAGCATCCCTGTGATCCTGGTTAGGACGGGTTCTAAAAAAAAATGTCTAAATGAAAAAAAAATCATCTGGAAATAAATTTAATAAAAATAAATGTTTAGATTTATAAATTTATAGGATAAATGTATATCCTATGTATAGGATTTTCCTCAAAAAGTTTTAATAACAAAAAAAAAACCTGTGTTCTAAAGCAAACATTTTTCTACATCAACACCTTCATTGCTGTATAAAATCCACAAAACCGGCCCGTCTTCCATCATAACAAAGCAAATCTAGTTGCTGCCACCGTTTAATTCGGTCAGTTAAAGTCTCAGCTCTGTGTCCATGTATGGCTGGCTGTTTGCAGATGGTGGGCCACTCTGAGTACTGCCGGTGTTGTGGCATGCTCAGACACGGCCAGGCTGGATTCCACAGGCCTTCCGCATTGCTCCAGGGAATACTTTCAGCGAGGGACAGCCGGCACGCTCCCAGCAGCGCCCGGCCATCCCGATGGTTTGGACTTATATATAATTCCAGCCATCAATTCTGTTCAATTCAAGTCAACACCAATCAACTCCACCCAAATGCATAAGTGTGTCAGATGTCACAGCACAGCTTCTTAATCAAATCAATACAGGAGTGTTATAGTAATCAAGCATTTTATTTGTCATTCCACAATAGAAGGTACAGTACAGTATATGTGGAACGAGACAGCGTTCCCCAGGAACAAGGTGCTACACATAACAGCTACTACATAAAGTGCACATGTGCAAACACAAGGATCACTATAAATACAGGCTGATAACAGTACAATAAACATTCAAGTAATGGTATGAAGTAAACCCTGAGTTTGGTTTTGTAAACAGTTAACATTAAGTTGAGGGGTAACAGTGCAGGTGGCCTCCTAGTGGTGTAAGCCACACGTGCCAAGAAACATGTCCTTTTATAATTCTTAAAGAGTTTGTAATTGCGGCAGTTCTTTATAATGTGCAATAATGCACTGTATGTATGCATTTCTATGCAGGGTCTGTATTATCTATGGAATTAGTAATTACACAAACTAACAACGGCAGTACAGGCTTGCGGTTAAGGAACCAGCCTCGTGACCCGAAGTTCCCACCCATTACAATGGCCGAAATGTCCTTGGGATAGGCAACTAAGTTCCCTCCGGGTTCTTTGGTTTCAACCCACACTTCAAAAACATGGATTCGAGGTAAATGGAATGTTTAAATTTGCCCCATTTACTGTGTGTTTGTCTCTGTGTGGGTAAGTGTGCCCTGCGATAGACTGGTGCTGTCCTGGGAGTATCTGCTCAGCACCCGAAACGTCTCCTCTGGATGGGGATGCGAACCAGCCCTAGTACATAACACTGCTGTAGGATTTCTGGATGATGCCATTTACATTAAATTAAATAAACGGGTCACTATGCAATGCATGCTGGAGTTATAGGACAAATGGAGTACAAAAGAAAATCCCCAAAAATACAGGAGATAAAAGTACAGTTTTGGATCTGGGTAACATGTTAGCACTCCCATCTCACATGAGGCTCTGTGTGGAGTTTGCATTTTCTCTCTAATGATCCTGATGATTGCTGCAGGTGTGATGTGATGGTGTGTCTGCTGTGTGATGGACCGGAGGCTTATCCAGCTCTAAAATGTGATGGATATAAGAGAAAGAGCTCATTGGCTTTGACAATCCAACTTTATAATTATTGCTTAAATCAACAAAATCAAAGCACAGAAATACCTCATCGTTCCAAACCTCTGCACTGAGGTACGACTCCATAACTGCAGGACATCTTAAACACACAGTCAGTAATGGAATCTAAACCTCTTATAGAAGAAAACCAGCTCCGAACTGAATCTTCTGAGCTCCTCAGGCATTTAAAAGAAATTAAGTGATAAATCATTCGCTCTCCACTGGAATCGAGCCTGAATGTCTGAGAGCATAAAGGATGTGTCGTCATCATCATGTCGCTGAATAAACTTTACGATTAACCATTTCAGCCCGGTTCGAGCTGCAACACCGTGCACACTGCCAGCTCCGAAAATGCCCAGAGAACTTGGCTTGTATGCGGCGCCTCAATAAATCTGTTGCACTGTTGGCAAATACGCTCATGTCATGCTCACAGCTAGTGGCCGTCCGCCACCGAATGAACACGAGCCCCGTTTCACCAAATTAAATTACCATATAAAACTTCTAGGAACCAAAACCCACATTGGTTTAACAGACCTATGAGGACAGCGTTTGTCCTTAAACACAGATGATCACCTCATCATGAATGACACCATCTTATAAAACCAATTCTGCTACTGCAAACCTGTGACATTCAGTGGCTTAAAAGTTCACAAAAATGAGATTATAATTCTACAACACACGACAAGTGAACAAGCGTCTGGAGATGGACGTCTTTTGGATGGGATTCATTCATTCATTCATTATCTTCCGCTTTATCTTATATTAGGGTCGCGGGGGGGGGGGGGGTTCCCCATGCCCATCCAGGGGAGAACGTTTTGGGCGCTGGGCAGATACACCCAGGACAGGGCCATCTATCGCTTGGCACACACTCACTCACACAAACACACTCTTATATGGGGCAATTTGGAGAATTCAATTGATTAATCCATGTTTTTGGACTGTGGGAGGAAACCGGAGACCCCGGAGGAAGCCCATGCGGATACGGGGAGAACATGGTAACTCCACCCAGATAGGGATTCGAACCGGGAATCCCTAGCGCTGAGAGGCGAATGTGCTAACCACTAAGCCACCCGTGCCGCTATATTTATTGTATACTACGATATATATATATATATATATATATAGTGTGTATCTTCTTAAATGTATATTATATTTATATTTGTAGTGGTGTATTACATATATTGGGGTATATAATATATATATTATATTCATGATAATAAAGTTCTTGAAGCTTAAAATTTACTTCAATCTCGAGATGACGATAATGACCGCCGAGCCACAGAACAGAGCTAAATTCTGCAAGTCATGTTACTTTCATCATGGTTATGACAGGACTTGAAAGACCAAGAATAACCTGGATGACATCACGACGTGAAGTGACCCATCAGGGAGCAATAAGACAGAGGACGTAGGTGTTTGACATGAGGATTGCTTATTGAATATGGAATGGTAAGTACATTCTACACAAGTACATAGAAATATTGTATCTTGATTATTTCTAGCCCTCGGCCCGGCGTGTGATGACGTTTCCTGGGGGTTAGCTGGGTGGCCCATTCACATCACCGATGGATCGGATGCCAATGCTTCTCTTTGTAAACGTTCCATCTTTCGGTTTGAGTAATCTATGGAATGATAGACATGTGGAAGCCTCGTTGAGAACAGCATGCCGCTCTATTCCAGTTTTATCAGCCATGTGGAAATAATTGGCATTGCACGCTAACAAAAAGAAGAACGGCTTACGTTCACCCTCACCTATACAAACACACACTCGACAGTCAACGGGCAGCCATTCTTCTTTTGGAACAAAGGTTTCCTTTAAATCTTATTTTTGTTTTTGAATTTTCTTTGCATGGTTTCATCCATGGTCCAATTGCATTACATAACTTGCACAACGGGCGGCTTAGTGGTTGGCATGTTCAACTCTCAGGGATGGGGTTCGAATCCCAATCTGGGTGGAGTTTGCATGTCTTCCGTGTGTCCATCTAGGGATTTCCAGTTTCATCCCACAGTCCAAAAACATGGATTGAAGCTACACAAGGTACATTGAATGCTCTAATTTGCCCCATATACAGTGTGTTTGTGTGAGTAAGTAAGCCCAGCGATGCTGCCCGAAACCTGGATGGGCATGGGAACTCCCTCCCCCTTACCCCAACCCTAATAAAAGATTAAGCATTGGATAGTAGATGAATGAACTTACACAACTCATAGTTTTTAATTACATAGCTTCATAAAAAACTTAAAAAGGCCTCAGGAAGGGAAAAAAAATCCTGAATCATCCCCGATCTTCTGGAGGAATGGGCATAAAATTTTTTTTAGGAAACGTTCCTAGTACAGTACCATCTGTTACAGCTGGAAAAGTAGGGCCAACTCACAATAGGCCGTCACCAGCAGGCGTAATGACCGATACCTCCTTCCAACATAAACTCTGGGTAACAACTATAAAACTTTGTTACGTGGACATTTACTCAGCTGGAGTCCGTACAGGATTTCACACTCGTTTCTATTTAGCGCCAAGCAAAACATTGTTGTGGTATCTGTTCTCTGTTTATTTGTAGACTCCTCAAATAAGAGATAATATTTGCCCTCAATTGTAATTTCTTCAATGGAAACCTGGTCCCTAAAGTCACAGGTCTGTATCTCTGCTGTGCAAGGACAAGAACGTGATGTAATCTCTGGAATTCCAGATCACGACTGAAAACAGGATGCAGCAGCTCTCTTCTTGTAGCCGGTGCTGCCTGCCAAAGGGATCCCATGGGGGAAATTCCTCAGTTTTAGCTCTTGATGTGATAAAGTGCTCTGTGAACATTAACACAACCCACAGCGAGTCCTCTCTGCCTGAGGGCCTTTAAAACTGGAGGCAGCATGAGGGTCCTGCTCAGAAACGTGAGCAAACTGTCAAACTGTTCACGGCAAACCCGAGAACCGCTCTGATCCCCATGTGCCGCCGATGAAAACGTCTCAGCACCAGAGAACATTTGGTTGCCACGTGTGAGCCGTTAACCCATAATTGACCTCACAAAACAACAAAAAAAAAAAAAAAAAAAAAAAAAAAAAAAAAAAAATATATATATATATATATATATATATATATATATATATATTTTTTTTTTTTTTTTCTTTTGCGAGGTCAATTATGGGTTAACAGCTTTACACCTGGCAACAACAATATATATATATAAACCAAGTGCTGGCTAAAGAATAGATAATAGATTTCGACAAGTTCAACCGGATAAGCGGAAGATAATGGGTGGATGGAAGTTCAACCTGTCAAAATGTAGTTGTTTTTTTTTTTTTGATACTGCATCACTGGTACGTGCATATTAAACGCTTTCATTATGATTAATTTAAGATTCAGTGCTTTTTATTACTGGTTCTCGTCCTTTGCTAATCAGCAGAAATTGGTTCCCGGCTTTGCACTGCAGCGAATTGCAGACAATGATGCTTCTCTAGTACTCAGTGACTCATTCAGACTCAGATAATGAAGATAAACATCAGTCAGATCACATGAGGCCATTTTTCAAAAATGAAACATAAAAGAGTCACAAATATGGGCAACACATGGGTTCTTCAGCCTTTCCAAAAGACATGCATTAAATTAACGGTGACGGAACAGTTCAGCTGAAAAAGACAAATGATTTTACTGAACTGATCAAGTTTTAGTTTAAAATGTTGCAGTTTTAAAAGCGGGGACTTAATATAGACCTCCTTGTATTTTGTAGTCTTACCCAAACTTTATCCATTAATACTACCACCCTAACATTAACCAAACCAGAACCATACAACGTTTACCCTTTGAAACTGAATGTTTAACATCTTGCGAGGCCTAAATTTACATAAAACACAAGTTTTTATACATTTAAACAAGTAATATGGTCATTCTGGGTTTTCTGTTTTTTTTTGTTTTTTTTGGGGGGGGGGGGGTCATACTGCACTAATGTTGGTTTGTTTATTACGATGTAGTGGCGTTAGAGTTCACTTTTAAAACTGAAATTGCAGTTTAGAAATACGTTTATTTATAAAAAATAATAATAAATAAGATAAATAAACAAGAGCAAAAGTGTTTTTAACTATTTTTGTTTATAAAATAGCAAAATAATGATATAAAATCAATAAAACACTGTAAAGATCGTATGTATTTAGTTTTATTTTGATTGGCTTTGGCCAAAAATTCCCTATAGAGCATCTCTGCTTTACAATTACATTCTAAACTCCTCAAATCTTGAAGACGTGCATATTAACAATACAGCTTACAGTATATATACAGTTTATTTAAAAAGCAGTGATCATTAACTGTTTGCAGTAAGTAATTAATGCACTGCTTCCTGAAACATCTTTGGAACAGAACGAGTTCCATTTTTCAACTAACATTTCCTGCAAAAATCTTCACTGATTTCATCTTCGACTTGTTGCCTAAACCCTGATGACTTTGTGCTGTCGGTGCTTGTCCCAAATCCCTGGAAAGTCCACTCGGGCTATGCTTAGTATTCATTCGTGTGGTCCTGCATCCTAAATCAATTACCTGCATCAAGTTACACGATTAAGATTTAGTCAAACCTGTAATTATGCCCTCTCTCTCTCATACAAGCATTGATAAATCCTGCAGTGTGCAGCCGCCAATGTGGGACGAGCACATCAGCAGAACTGCCTTATGAATATGTTAATGATTTTAATGATATGTTAAAGATGTCCGTCTTTTCCTCATGCCTGTGTGACTTTCCTGCAAAGACTCAGGAGTTCCTTCCACATTGCAAAAACATGCTGATAAGCAAACTGCACCTATTGTTTATAAGGAATGTCATCCAACATTAGCGCCCAGCATTAGTGATGGACCACTGAACACATGAAAGAGTTTCTGAACATATTTATCACAGAATAAGAATGGAGCTCATTTTTGGAAAATCTTATCCATTTCCACCATTGAATATCCTGCTTAGAGCCAGAGAACCAAATACAGGCATCACTAAACATGGAACCTTCACTATGACATCACAACTTTAGTGCTCCCCTACCAAAATCAAATGAAAAATCACTCCAAAGTGCAGAAGGTTACCGTCACATACAGTGTGTATATAGCGTCATGTGTTTTTTATATATAAGTGTAATGGATAAAGTAATGAGCTGAGCGTGTACAGAATGGTAAGACACGACCCAAAATATGACTTGCAGCTCATTTCCTGTACTGATGCTCACGTCCAAGACTGACTGTAAGCCTTATGCAAGCCTGATGGCAAAGACCCAGGGTTCAACCCAAAATGGAGTTCCATAAACAGTGAACAGATGTTTTTAAACACTACACCATCGATGCCCACGAGTTATATGATTTTATATGTCAAAAAAGTAGAAATGATGACAAACCCCACAGCTTTATCAAACATTTACAACATAGCAGGCACCGACATCCCATACGGTTTTGATAACCGCTGCATTCTGACAAGACCCGTATACATAACAGTACATAACAGTATTACATGTACGCTTAAGTTAACACCTTGTTTTGACACACCATTTTATTTTCTCCACCGTCCATACAGATGCACCTTATGGTTTTACAACGACAGACTGCAGTACATTTATTCATTTATTATATCCCACTTTATCCTCTATCAGGATCGCGTGGGGGGGGGGGGGGGTTCCCCCATGCCCATCCAGGGAAGAACGTTTCGAGCGCTGGGCAGATACTCCGAGGACAGTGCAATCCATCACTGGGCACACACTCACACAGACACACTTTATATGGGGCAATTTTGAGAATTCAATTGACTTGATCCATGTTTTTGGACTGTGGGACGAAACCGGAGAACCTGGAGGAAACCCACGCGGAAACGGGGAGAACATGGAAACTCCACCCAGATTAGGATTCGAACCGGGAATCTCTAGAGCCAAGAGGCGAACGTGCTAAACCACTAAGCCACCGTGCCGCCCGACTGCAGTACATCTGTTGTCCTAAATACTTTGGTTAGTTTTTGTTCTCTAATCGTCAGACAGCCTGGAATTCTCACAGGGTAGGTTTTATTTGGGTGGTGGGTGATTCTTAGCACTAAAGTGAAAGCGGCATGGTGGTCTTCACTTATAGTGCACGTGCAAAAATTGGGAAACGCCTTCTTTTTGCTCCATTTACTGTCCAGGTTCTTAGTTCCACTTACTGTAAAGATGCACTTTGTAGTTCTTACAATTCCAGGCTGTAGTCCATAGTACATACTGTCTACTCTGTTCTCTAATGCTCACAACCCCAATAGTACCACCAAAGAGCAGGGGTTATTTGGTGGGTGCATTAGTCCTATCCCAGCAGTGTCACTGAGGTGTTTAAATGAAACTCCAGCAGCACTGCTGCACTAAAACCCTCACCACATCAGTGTCACTGCAGAACTGACAAACAATCCACCACCCAAATGATACCTGTTCTGTGATGCTCCTGACCAACAGAACAGAGACCCAACAGGGTGAGAAACAGCCTTTAATGCATGACAAACATAAATAAATCATAGGGAGGATCAAATGTTAGGGGGTGAATGAACCCAGTAGTCCTGCGTCTTTTTTTTTTCTCTCAGCGAGGACTCACTCGCACCGTGTCGTGCCCGTTTTCCTGTCTGAATAGAGGCCTCTGTTTGCACAGATGTAACTGGCTGGAGAAGGGAATCCATGTAATCATCACACCAGACTTTTAAAATTAGTGGGGAGGGGGTGACAAAATGGAGATATTGTTCTATTTGTTGCAAATACACCAGAGCTGCCTCATAAAAAAAAAAATAAAAAAAAAGAGACATACATGTGTCTCATAAGTCTTTTAATATGCATGCGACGAGTTGTTTTCTCGTTAAAGTCCCTATAACGCTATGAGGTTTTATTGGCTTCGAAATAGTAAAGAAAAGTTGAGCGTCACATTTATGGTGTTGGTTCAGCGGTTCATCACTTCCCTCCACACCAGTCCGACCACCAAACAAACATATCAAGGTTATTTACTATTTACTCCACTCAAAACCGCAGCTGAGACAAGTCAGGAAGTCTTTCTGTCCAACGGTTGCATCACCGAGCTCTGCATCCTTCGCGCATCCTGCAGCGAACAACCAATGAACATGAAGCTGAGATCATCTCCCACCTGAGACGAGAGCTCTCTGTTTCAGAGCATCACCATCACTACAATGTGAAAATTCTGTGACGTGCCGAAATATGTACTGGGTTTAAAGCAGCAACACAAAGTTTTGACCGTATCAAAGCCGCTTCATATTAAATCTATTACAAGGATACTTTGTCAATTCCACTGCATATCGGGACATGCAGAGAACCTAAAGTATGTTCCTCCTCTCCATAGACAGAGACAGAAAGAGCCGCTGGAGATCTTCATCCATGGCTCTGCTGACGAATACTGGATGGAACCTGAATATTAATTGGACTGGCGGTCCTGCAGGACGCCCCCTAATGGACTCACATATAGTTTTCCAGTTATTCCATTTGTTAAACATCTGTACATGGCTGTCCTACACCGTTGTTGCTGCCTGGCCGCTCAAGGAGGATGAGTCCCCCACTGAGTCTTGGTCCTCCCAAGGTTTCTTCCTTAAATAACAACATAACAGGGAGTTTTTTTCTTGCCACTGTCGCTTCGGCTTGCTCTTTGGGGGTTTTTGTGACATTGTACAGTTGTAAAAAGCGCTCTATAAATAAATTACTTGAACTTGCTGCAATAGTTCATAACGCCCACCGCGCCATTAGGCGGCGTCATTTACAAATAGGTAGAAAATGCAATACATTAGGAGAATAGACGATAAATAAAAAAAAAAACCTGCTCCCAACCTATGCTTTAATAAGCACAGGTTGAGGGCCAGAAAAAACACCTTTTAGCTCACAAGCAAATACAAACATAAAGACATGGACAAGAAGCTGTAGGAGACGCGTTCAAAAGGGATCGGAAAGGGGGGGGGGGCAGTCCACAGGAGAGACAGGGCAGAGCAGTTCATCAGGAAACCGTAGCGACAGTTCTTCTGGAGGAATTTCAGTAGCAGCTCTCAAGGCCGAGGCTGATAAGGGAGCCAAACAGCAGATAAGACTCAGTTGGTTTTGACGAGGCGGCACGGTGGCTTAGTGGTTAGCACGTTCGCCTCTCAGCGCTAGGGATTCCCGGTTCGAATCCCCATCTGGGTGGAGTTTCCATGTTCTCCCCGTGTCTGCGTGGGTTTCCTCCGGGTTCTCCGGTTTCCTCCCACAGTCCAAAAACATGGAACAAGTTAATTGAATTGCCCCATATAGAGTGTGTCTGTGTGAGTGAGTGTGTGCCCAGCGATGGATTGGCGCCCTGTCCTGGGTCTATCTGCCCAGCGCCCGAGATATTTTCCCCTGGATGGGCATGGGGAACCCCCCCCGACCCTAATAGAGGATAAGCGGAAGATAATGAATGAATGAATGGTTTTGACGACTTTTCGGAGCCATTTTAGCAACAGCTCGAATCAGCTCGTGAATTCCTGATCTCCAACTCATAACTCGTTCGCAGAGCCGATAGCCTCTCCAAGATCGAACCCACGTGGAGATTTAAAGTCGCAGTCTGAGTCCCTATCGCTCTGCCCAGCATATCAATCATGTTGGCCAGTTTCTTGGGGCTGTTGACAACTGACCCAACTCTCTTAATTTTGCGATACACCAGGGCCATGCATAATCCAATCAGAAGAAACCCCAGGATTATAAACCCGAATAGGTAGACATTAATCTGATGGTTAATTATTTGGGACTATTGTAAGCCAGGGGCGGCATGGTGGCTTAGTGGTTAACACGTTCTCCTCTCAGCTCTACGGATTCCTGGTTCGAATCCACATCTGGGTGAAGTTTCCATGTTCTCCCCGTGTCCGTGTGGGTTTCCTCCCGGTTCTTCGGTTTCCTTCCACAATCCAAGAACATGGTTCAAGGTCAATTGAATTTTCCAAATTGCCCCATATAGAGTGTGTTTGTGTGAGTGAGTGTGTGCCCAGCGATAGATTGGCACCCTGTACTGGGTGTATCTGCCCAGCATCCGAAATGCCCCCCCAAGTCACTTTATACAAATGAATCTGCCAAATGGATTTGTTAATAAATATAATGTGTAAAAGAATGACCCACTTTCCGTTATCCAATTAAGCTGAAACTTTGCACAATTGTTCATCGTCAACGACAACAAAGGAATCAATAAAAAAAACTATTATTTAACTAATTAGTGGTAATTCTGCGGCACGGTGGCTTAGTGGTTAGCACGTTCACCTCTCAGCACTTGGGATTCCCGGTTTGAATCCCCATTTGGGTGGACTTTCCATGTTCTCCCCGTGTCCTTCGGTTTCCTTCCACAGTCCAAAAACATGGATCAAGTCAATTGAGTTCTCCAAATTGCCCCATATAGTGTGTGTATGTGTGTGTGTCTGTGTGAGTGTGTGCCCAGCGTTAGGTTGGCATCCTGTCCTGGGTGTATCTGCCCAGTGCCCGAAACTTTTTCCCCTGGATGAGCATGAGAAACCCCCCCCCCCCCCGCGACCCTAATATATAGGACATAGTGGAAGATAATGAATGAATGAATTAGTGGTAATTCATTAATTTTGTTATCTATAGATAAATCATCATTACTTTACAAGCAGAATTAATTGAGGCTAAAGTAATTTAACAGGACATAGGGGTAAATTATTAAATATACATATATTTAGCTTGTTTTGGCTAAACAGCGTAAATAGATTTGTAGACAACATTTAAAAACGAGTTTCACGAATATGACGTTATTTTGCAAAAAAAAAAAAAACTTTGGTGGTAAACATACCAATGAAGTGCTTTTTAATGAGCCTTAAGCTGTATTTAAAACGCCAGAGACACATTTATTGGAATTTAGAAGGGATTTCAGATCGTTGGTTTCATTAAAAGGGCAGTTTGTTGCTGCACAGATTTTGTACGGAACACAGTGAGGGGCACATGTAGACTTTTATAAACTCAAGAAATTATAAACTAAATATAATACAACTTTAGACAAATCCATCTGAGGTAAAGTTTACGTTTTCGGACAAAAACCTTTATACTGCCAGCTCTGTTAAAAGTTGAGGTAGTTCTTTTAGTTTATTTAAAGCGATAGGACACAACACGTCGAGCGGTTTGATATTATGTTTCGTTTTTTTTATATATTTTGCTTGTTTACACATTTATTTTGGACTAAACAGATTTGGAGAAATTTGAAAACGAGTGTCACGAATATGACGGTATTTTGCAACAAAATTAAATAAATAAATAAAATAACAAAAAACATTAAAAAGGCTACCGTTTAGAGGAACACATACCAATGAAGTGCTTTTTTAATGAGCCTTAAGCTGTATTTAAAACGCCAGAGACACATTTATTGGAATTTAGAAGGGATTTCAGATCGTTGGTTTCATTAAAAGAGCAGTTTGTTGCTGCACAGATTTTGTACGGAACACGGTGAGGGGCACGCGCCGGCCGGACCAACGCTAAACGTGTCGACTTGTATCAACCAAACTAATTATAAACTAATTAAAATACTACTTTGGACAAATCCATCTGAGGTAAAGTTTTCGGGTTAAAACGTTTACACTGTAAGCGCGGTTAAAAGTTGAGGTAGTTGTGAAGTTCTTTACAGAGTCGAGTGCTTTAACACAAATTAAATTAATAAAGTATTAATAATGATAATAATGATGATGAGGTTCGTGTTTGTTATTTGGAGGACATTGTACTCACAGGATTGTCGTCTGAGGGGAGACGGCGGGCACGGTTTCCAGGTTGAGGTGCATGCAGCGCACCGTGGTTCGGAAGCACAGACAGCGGCTCGGACACGCCAGCAGCGGAGCCGCTCCGAGCAGCAGCACGCCGAGCAGACACACGAACCCGGGCACGGCCCGCTCCGTCCACGACGCCATGGCCAACTACAGCATGAACACACTCACACTCACACACAGGGCCCGTCCACAGCCTCCTCTCCTGCCGCTACGCTACCCAACCCGCCGCCGCCGCCGCTGCGCCTCGGTTCGGATACACGCTCAGTCACCGCCGCCTTCACGGGGACCGGGGAGTAGGGCAGTGTTACGCTCGAGACTGACATGCCAACCGACCAATCCAAGAACGGAACGACCGCAAACGCCTGGGCTATTCGTTTTGATTCGTCGTTTAAACTCCGCCCACCTTCTTGGAGCGGTATATAAAGCGTGTCTGCGCAATTAATGTGAAAAAGATGTCTATTCTATTCTCTATATCCATCCATTATCTTCCGCTTTATCCTCTATTAATGTTGGTGGGGGGGGGGGCAGATACACCCAGGACAGGGGGGGCAATCTATCACTGAACACACACTCACTCACACATACACACTCTATATGGGGCAATTTTGGAGATTTCAATTGACCTTGATCCATGTTTTTGGACTGTGGGAGGAAACCGGAGAACCCGGAGGAAACCCACACGGACACAGGGAGAACATGGAAACTCCAGCCAGATGGGGATTCGAAACAGGAATCCCTAGCGCTGAGAGGAGAACATGCTAACCACTAAGCCACCACCACTATAATATTATAGTATATGGGTATACATGGTTGGCATGTTCTCCTCTCTGCACTAGGGATTCCTGGTTGGAATCCCAATCTGGGTGGAGTTTCCATGTTCTCCCCGTGTCCGAGTGGGTTTCCTCCGGGTTCTCAAATTTCCTCCCACAGTCCAAAAACATGGATCAAGGTCAATTGAATTTTCCAAATTGCCCCATACAGAGTGTGTCTGTGTGAGTGAGTGTGTGTTCAGTGATATATTGGCGCCCTGTCCTGGGTGTATCTGCCCAGCGCCTGAGACGTTCTCCCCTGGATGGGCATGAGGAACCCCCCCTCCCCTAATAGAGGATGAAGCGTAAGATAATGGATGGGTGTTTAAAGGGTAATATAATTCTTCATTACTGGGCTGCGTGCTCAGTGGCAGCTTTAAGCATGCGTAGTTCAGCTGCGGTGTTCATTAGTCTCCAAAAGTCTCAAATAACAGAACAATTTTCTAGATTTGTCTCTACTCCCCATTTTTTATTGTTTTTTTTTATTTTACAATATAATTCACTAGAGGTTCCGAAAAATCAGTGAAAGTACAGCGAAAGAGTCGCCAAGTTTGTCGCCTCCTGGCGGCGAGACAGCTCGTTTCAGTTCTAAATTATTTAATCACATATTGAAACGTTGTCACAATTATATAATGTAGTTTTGATTATATAAAACCTCCTTATAGTTTCATTATCACTCCATGTTTAAAATATGCAACATGAATATGATGATTCATCATGTAAATGACTGAGCATTAACTACAGAATGTCTCAGTGAGCTTGTTGAAGCATTGGTAACTGAAATCATTTATCACTATTTAACAATTTCTCTTCATTAAACACAGAATCACATTTTTTTTGTCTTTGAGCACTGATGTGTCTTTCTCATTGGCTCTTTCTGATCTGTCCGTCCGTCCTTTGGCGAGTCACTGTGGGTTTGAGGGAAAGAGAATTAAAAACTCAACATTGAAACTAAGTATGAGAAATGAAATTAAGATGATGAAAGGACTTACTGGGGGCGGCACAGTGGCTTAGTGGTTAGCACATTCGCCTCTCAGCGCTAGGGATTCCCGGTTCGAATCCCCATCTGGGTGGAGTTTCCATGTTCTCCCCGTGTCTGTGTGGGTTTCCTCCGGGTTCTCCGGTTTCCTCCCACAGTCCAAAAACATGGATCAAGGTAATTGAATTCTCAAAATTGCCCCATATAGTGTGTGTCTGTGTGAGTGAGTGTGTGCCCAGCGATGGATTGGCGCCCTGTCCTGGGTCTATCTGCCCAGCGCCCGAGACGTTCTCCCCTGGATGGGCATGGGGAACCCCACCACGACCCTAATAGAGGATAAGCGGGACATAATGAATGAATGAATGAAAGGACTTACTGCGCTGCTTCTTAGACAACAATAGAAGGTAAATAGCTGTAATGTTGTCATACTTCCTCTGTACACACACACACACACACACACACACACACACACACACACACGACATTAACATACAATACAATACATTAAGGTTATTTAATTTGTTAAACTTCAATCACTACAACGTCCTGCTTCAGTTACTTTTACTGTACCGACATCTAGGGGTTGTCAATATTAATAGACTTGTTGTGTAATTAAATGTTTTGCAGGTAAATAAAACTACTGAACGGATTTAAACAGAAGAACGAGACCTACTTTTGACACCTGCTCCATGATGCTCGTTTTGGACTTGTGTAACATTCTAGAGATTTGTACCACACAGTCCTCATCTAAATGATCCACACTGATCTACACAAAACACACACAGTTCAAAGAGTTAGAATCAACCAAGTATTTAAAAAACACCTGGTGCAGTTAGTAAGTATGAAGACAGAAAAGGGATTCTGGGTATCTATAATTCTGGTAAAATGCACTCTATGGCTGGCTGTTGTTCTAACAGCAGTGTACAACATACAAAGTGTGTGTGTGTGTGTGTGTGTGTGTGTGTGTGTGGAGTGTTTTACCAAACATGTGCTCTTCCACAGCAGCGGCCTGCTGTATCCATCCTGTAACCAGGGGTGTTCCAGCAGCTGGTTCACTGTCAACCTCTTCTTTGGTTCCACCTACAGAACAAGAACCGAAACCTCCATTTATAGCTAGAAATAAACATAATGAAGAAATGTACATTTAACTAACACACTCACACTCACACACACACACACACACACACACACACCTGCAGCAGTTGCTCCAGCAGCAGTACAGCTCCAGCTGAGATCCTGTCAGGAACCCCAGAACATCCGTTCTGTAGAAACATGAAAAAGCACAAATCATAAATGTTACCTACATTAAACCTAAGGATACAAACACAGAGGTTCAGTTTATATCAGGGGTCCCAAAGTGCCGGCCCATGCAGTCTTATATGGCCTCCCCCCGGCGACCCTAATAGAGGATAAAGCGGAAGATGGATGGATGGATGTGCTGTACATTTAATCACAGATTAGTCTCTAAACTCTCTAAACTTACGCTGATTTCTGTTGAGAGCACTGAAATGTTCCTATGTTCTTTGAACGAGAGGCGACAACGTAACAGGTTGTAGAGCACCACACCCAAACTCCACACATCCACCTGCAGCACAAACAAGAAAAAGAAGGACAATGAAGATGGTGTTAAACACAATATAATGAACTTAATCAGATTGATTGATTCATTTATCCATCCATTATCTTCCGCTTTATCCTCTATGAGGGTCGCAGTGCGTGGGGGGGTTCCCCATGCCCATCCAGGGGAGAACATTTTAGGCGCTGGGCAGATAGACCCAGGACAGGGTGCCAATCTATCGCTGGACACACACTCACTCACACAGACATACACAGTCTATATGGGGCAATTTGGAGAACTCAATTGGAGAACCTTGATCCATGTTTTTTGACTGTGGGAGGAAAACGGAGAACCCGGAGGAAACCCACGCGGACACGGGGAGAAAATGGAAACTCCACCCAGATGGGGATTCGAACCGGGAATCTCTAGCGCTGAGAGGAGAACATGTCAACCACTAAGCCACTGTACCGCCTGAGTCAAAACAGTTTTATTGATTTATAAATCAAGAACCTGCCAAGGGGGGGGGGGGGGGGTTCCCCATGCCCACCCGGAGGAAACCCACACGGACACGGGGAGGACATGAAAACTCCACCCAGATGGGGATTCGGACCGGGAATCCCTAGCGCTGAGAGGAGAACATGCCAACCACTAAGCCACCGTGCCGCCCCCAGATTGATTCTTGTTACAGATAAAATAACCTGTAATTCACTCACCTTTAAACCAGTACCGGGGCTGTTCTGAAAGAATTCTGGTGCCATATAAGAATAGGGTCCACGCCAGCACCAACGAGGGAAATCCAGAGCTTTCTAAAACACAGAACAGTGGTGATAGAACCCTAAACCAGCTGAGTGAACGTGATTACAGCAGAACTGCACTGCAGTCAAACAGTAATGAAGAAGTGTTTAGTGCTCGTGGCACGGTGGCTAAGTGGTTTAGCATGTTCTCCTCTCAGCGCTAGGGATTCCCGGTTCAAATCTCCATCTGGGTGGAGTTTCCATGTTCTCCCCGTGTCTGTGTGGGGTTCCTCCGGGTTCTCCCCACAGTCCAAAAACATGGATCAAGTCGATTGAGTTCTCCAAATTGCCCCATATAGAGTGTGTCTGTCACTTTACACTAAGTCACTTTAAACTATATATATATATTTGGCGCATACATATGTAAATATTGTGTATTTTATTTTATCTTCTATGTAGAGTTTATATCTTGATGCCTCACCTTAAGAATTTCTATGTCCCAACATATAGCATAAATGACAAATAAACTTGAATTCTCCAAAATTGCCCCATATAGAGTGTGTCTGAGTGAGTGAGTGTGTGCCCAGCAATAGATTGGCACCCTGTCCTGGATGTATCTGCCCAGCGCCCGAGACGTTCTCCTCTGGATGGGCATGGGGAACCCCACCGCGACCCTAATAGAGGATAAGCGGGAGATAATGGATGGATGGATGTTTAGTTCTCTATTGCCACATGTTTACTGAGATTACACACTACAGACTAAAGAGAAAAACTTACCCCCAGTTTAGCACAACAGCTGAAGCTGGTCAACTTGATGGTGCCGTCCTCGTCCATTAAGATGTGGTCCTGAAATTACAATTAAAATATATTTTCTAAAAACAAGAATACAGTTTAAAATGAAGCTGAGTGTAATATAGTGTTAGATTGATTGACCAGTCTGATGTCACGGTGAGCGATTCCTTGACTGTGCACGTACGCCACGGCTGAGACGATCTGCCGGAAGATTGCACAGACTTCTTTCTCCAAAAGATTATTCTTCATTGCGTACTGAGAAAGGTCTCCTTTAGAACAATACTGAAAAAACAACAGACAATGGGTTAATCCACTAAAGAGTGTAACACACACACACACAGTATTACACACTGACCTCCAGAACCATGCAGATCTTGTTGTTGGTCTCAATCACGTGGTACACACGACACACATGCTGATGGCTGAACGTTTTCGTGGCTTGAATGGCTTTCTTTAGAAAATACAGATCCATCTGTAATGAGTCAAAACATCCATCCATCCATTATCTTCCGCTTTATCCTCTATTAGGGTTGCGAAAGGGGGGGGGGGGTGTTTTCCCCATGCCCATCCAGGGGAGAACGTCTCAGGTGCTGGGCAGATACACCCAGGACAGGGCGCCAATCTATCACTGGGCACACACTCACTCACACACACATACACACTCTATATGGGGCAATTTGGAGAATTCAATTGACCTTGATCCATGTTTTTGGACTGTGGGAGGAAACCGGAGAACCCGGAGGAAACCCACGCGGACACGGGGAGAACATGGAAACTCCACCCAGCTGGGGATTCGAACCGGGAATCCCTTGCGCTAAGAGGAGAACATGCTAAACCACTAAGCCACTGTGCCGCCTGAGTCAAAACAGTTTTATTGATTTATAAATCAAGAACCTGCTAAGAATCACTTCTGTATCGTCTAGTAATGATTCAATAAGATAAATAAACTTAATTTATGATAATAATAATAATAATAATAATAGGCGGCATGGTGGCTTAGTGGTTGGCATGTTCTCCTCTCAGCACTAGGGATTCCCGGTTCGAATTCCAATCTGGGTGGAGTTTCCATGTTCTCCCCGTGTCTGCGTGGGTTTCCTCCAGGTTCTCCGGTTTCCTCCCACAGTCCCACAGTCCAAAGAGAACATGGATCAAGGTTGATTGAATTATCCAAATTGCCCCATCTAGAGTAAGTGTGTCCAATAATAGATTGGCCCCCTGTCCTGGGTAACGTTCTCCCCTGGATGGGCATGGGGAACCCCCTATCCTTGAACCCTAGTAGAGGATTAATAGGAAGATAATGGATAGATGGATAGTCAGGAAGCAGGGTGGCACGGTGGTTTAGCATGTTCTCCTCTCAGCACTAGGGATTCCCGGTTCGAATCCCAATCTGGGTGGAGTTTCCATGTTCTCCCCGTGTCTGCGTCGGTTTCCTCCAGATTCTCCGGTTTCCTCCCACAGTCCAAAAACATGGATTAAGGTGAACTGAATTCTCCAAATTGCCCCGAAATAAAGCACAATAATGAACTATTCCCTCATTCACACATATAGCACAATGAAAACATAATGACTGTTTAAAGGGTAACTTACCCCCGACTTTTTCTTGTCTATGATTTTTACAGCCACAGTTTCTTCAGTCAGGATGTGTTTGCCGAGCATCACCTTCGAAGAATCACCTTCAGAGAGATTAAAGCACATAAACCTTCACTCCATCTTTTCAAAATACACTCCGAGTCGTTCACTTCGCTCCAGTGATGATCGCCGCCTGGTGGTTCCACCTCACAGAGGAGCTGATTCCCACTCCGTGGCGTTCACCAAAGGGTGGAACCATCTTCCCAACTCTGTACCTAAGGTGGAGTCTGAAATGATGCTGTTCCGGGGCGCCATCTCATCTATGTAGAGCCTGCAGTATCTGCCTCTTTTAGATATGCTGCTCTAGTCAGTGATGCCGGAGTCACATGCTGCACTGTGTCAATAAATTAGTTATTTATTAAATACCGTGCCTTATTAGCTCTAACTGCCTTCCTTGTCTGTTTCTTTTGAGGTGTGACCGGCTTCCTGGAGATCTTCATCCATGGCTCTGCCGACAAACACTGATGGAACCTGAATATTAATTGGACTGGCGGTCCTGCAGGACGCCCCCTTAATGGACTCACTTATAGTTTTCTAGTTTTTAGTTTTTACATTTGTTAAGTGTCTCTACATGGCTGTCCTACATTGTTGTTGCTGCCTGGCCGCTCAAGGAGGATGAGTCCCCCACTGAGTCTTGGTCCTCCCAAGGTTTCTTCCTTGAATAACAACATAAAAGGGAGTTTTTTCTTGCCACTGTCGCTTCGGCTTGCTCTTTGGGGGTTTAAAGGCTTTTCATTCTGTAAAGCTGCTTTGTGACAATGTACTGTTGTAAAAAGCGCTATATAAATAAATAACTTGAAC
>JAFMOD010000462.1:367169-385783 GCA_019802435.1 Corydoras maculifer
AAATTTTGCTAAACAATTTTGTACAGTGCTAGACATAAAGTGCAGCTGGGGATTTTGGGAGTTTTTTTTTTTATTATTATTTTTTATCAAATATACCGAATGGGAACTTTTACTGGTTATCGTCCGCATTTGTCTCCGATAAAAACTTTACATCCTTGAATTCGTCCGGTCCAGGCGCCCGCAAGGCCTCGGCGCCTTCATATGCGTTCCTTTTAAAACAAGTGCAAATAGTCTAGTGGCACGTGAGTGGGAACAATGACCCTGTAAGTCCCGCGTTCATAAATATTTATATATATTCTATTCTACAAAATCCAAAAGGTGTCCCTCCCGCTTACTGCTTTAGTTCAGGGTAAACCATGGGGACGCGGGAAACGAAGGTGTCCCCCGTGCAAAGTGGTGAAGAAGGAAAAAATGGTTCCCACAAACCAGTGCCTGCTTCTAAAGATAATCCATCTTTTTGAAAAAATTGGTATCACAAGGTTTATATAAAAAAATCGATCATTCACACGTAGTAAAAAGTCTCGTTTGTGTCCCCACTACATCTACAAACAGGAAATTGCATAAAGCCCAACTGGTTTCCCACAGATTGCCTCTCATCGCCACGAACGGTACAGGGTCGGATATTGCTGATATGATGGGAGACTCTCGCCGTTGTCAAGACTACATGAAGCTTCTGCTGCCGTTTCACTGACGCTCAGTCGATGACCAACGCAAAATCAGAACAGTTACAATAAAAGAGTGACGATCAAACAGGAAGGTTGATTTCCGTCCACGTGATTGGCTTATCCTGCTCGAAAATCTGACTCTCCAACTCGAGCTGCCGGCCTCCCAAACAGCAGAATGATTCAGGTCCACCTCGCCCAATTACATCAGGCCTCATTGCCAGATAGATTTCAACATGTGGACCACATATAGTATAGTATCAATCCAATATTTGGACACACCCCTTTCTTACTCCACTATCAATGGCTTAGTGCTTGGCATGTTCTCCTCTCAGTGCTCTGTGCTTAGCTCTGGGAACTCCCGGTTGGAGTCCCAATCTGGGTGGAGCTTCCATGCTCTCCCCGCGTCCGTGTGGTGTCTTGTGTTAAATATTCATGGTGTCTTGTGGTCCACATATAGAGTAGCACCAAACGTTTGCCAATTCTGGACCTGATGCGTTGTGGTAGGCGTGGCCGGAAGGTAATGCAGTTTGCGAGAGCAGGCAGTGAGTCAGCAGTGCCATATCTCAGACATGTGTCCTCTATCTGAACTGCCATTCTCTTTAATCAAAAGGAAAATCACACATGAAGGACAAAATGCCCCGAGTTGCCAGTTTACTGGTTCTGCTGAAGGTGGTGTGTAAGTCTCACAGCTTTATGGTTCTGGGTGAAATCCTCAGCTCTGGCGTCCACCTGTCTGATCTGTAGTGTTCATGCTTTCAAATCGAAGCAAGTGATCATCGAGTGGACGATGCTCTGTGTGTGGCGTCCAGTCTATAGGTCCATCTTTTCACACCAGGATGTGGTAATCAGGATCTTAAATGCTCCTTGGGAGATAGCAGCCTGTTAGTCGGCCCATCACAGAGCAGACAGACTAATGTGGCATCCCCAATTTCACACCAAGTGGGCTGCCCAGCCAGAAGTCAAACCCTGGACCTTCTTGCTGTTCAACCGGACTGAACCTTAAGGCTGTAACGCAAAATATGGCCATTCGTTTGTGAGAAACTTTCCAGTGTTTTTAGTTTGCAGTTTTTCAGTTTGAGACATGTCTTTATCTCGTTTCTGTCTTTTTAGTGAGAACAATAATGACTGAATTCCTTGTGTTTGGTGTACAGTTTCTGTTTTCAAACTTTAACTTGAAGATCCATTATCTTCCACTTTATCCTCTACTGGGGTCGCGGGGGGTGGTGGGGTTCCCCAAGCCCATCCAGGGGAGAACTTTCGGGTGCTGGGCAGATACACCCAGGACAGGGAGCCAATCTACACTGGACACACACTCACGGAGAACCCGGAGGAAACCCACGCGGACATGGGGAGAACATGGAAACTCCACCCAGATTTGGATTCGAACCGGGAATCCTTAGTGCTGAGAGGAGAACATGCTAACCACTAAGCCACCGTGCCGCCCCAACTTTTAACTTGCACACTGTAAATTTATCCATCCATCCATCATCTTCCGCTTTATCCTCTATTAGGGTCGCGGGGGGGGGGGGGGGTTCCCTATGCCCATCCAGGGGAGAACGTTTCGGGCGTTGAGCAGATAGACCCAGGACAGGACGCCAATCTATCACTGGACACACACTCACGCACGCATACACACTTTATATGGGGCAATTTGGAGAACTCAATTAACTTGATCCATGTTTTTGGACTGTGGAAGGAAACCGGAGAACCCGGAGGAAACCCACGCGGACACAGCAAGAGCATGGAAACTCCACCCAGATTGGGATTTGAACCGGAAATCCCTAGTGCTGAGAGGAGAACATGCCAACCACTAAGCCACCGTGCCGCCCACTGTAAATATATATTTTATTTTAGTATATCTTTTTGCATTTTTGGTAAATCTAAATGTTTTATTTTCCGTGACGATGTCGGCAAAGAATTTCACAGCTGGCTGTACCGTGTATAGCTACGCATGAGACAAATAGACCTGATTGGATTTGATTTGGTGGAACTCCAGTGGCCTGCACAGAGCCCTGACCTCCTTCCGGAGATGAATTGGAATCTCAACCCTGCCATCAGACATCACTCCCTGGCCTGACAAACGCTTCCTTGCCGATTCATTCACAAAACAAAATGTTTATCAGCAAGTGATTGCAAAGGCTGCAAAGAGGAAGCCAATTCCGAATAAGGGTCTATGCTGTGACTGTATGCTGCTCACATCCTGTTGGCCACACAGTGCAGGCAGAACCTGGCATCTCGGGGTATCCGTGTCCTTTGGGTCAACAGGTCCGACGCTTCGGCCCAACGACCTGTCTGTCAGCACGCTCCGGAAAAAGCCAGTATCCCGTATTGTTTGCCTCACTGTTCAGCAATATACACTAAAATGTGCATATACACGAGCAGCTAGACACATGACATCGCACAATGATAGAGCTCGTATGAAAACCTGCGAAATGTGGACGGTACTGAAATCTATTTGGCCGTAAAACTATTTTTCCAAAGCAAGACCCCAAACGAAAGGAAATCCAAAGTCATGATATCGTAAGCGGAACGTTTTTTTTTTCTTTTTTTTTCCTTTTCTTCTTCTTTTTTTTTAAAAAGAACATGAATATTTAACACCGCCGAATTACGGCAGCAAACCACTGAGGCGTCCCGTTTTTTTTCAGCTCCTGTCTGATAAAACTCCCTCCTTCCTTCTGAAGTAACCTCGGGGTTTGCGACGTGGCTAGACTTGGATCCCCTGCACGGCCTGCTTTATATTCTCCAGCAGCACCTTGTTCTCCGGGCTCTGGTACTGCTCTTGGTTCGCGTACATATCCGTCAGAGTCGTCACGTAGGCGTCGAAGTTCTGCTCATTTATTGGGTCCTGCAAGGACAGAGGGACAGGGATGAGACGGGTTTGGTACCACAGGGGAGCCGGGTTTGGTTTTCGGATGGGGGGGGAAGGGGGGGTGATATAGGAGGAAGGAAGAGGAGCAGACAGGACAGAGAGTCTCTGATAGATGGTGAATGCAGACAGAAAAGTGGATGGCATGAATTGGAACCATTACTGTAACATGGCTGCAGTGCAGTGTCATGGCAACATCGTCATCTATTTTAAACGTCGCTCAATTCACAAACAAAACTACAAATGTATGCTATCTGAGATTTGCTGAAAACTGCAGCCATTTCTTCTTTCTCTTTCGGCTCGTTCCCATTAGAGGGCGCCACAGCAGAGAAGATTAGAAAATAGAACTTGACAGATTTCACACCATTGCCCCTATCTAATGTGTGTCCAGAAATGTATTGGGGGCATATTATTGGGTGGGGGCATTAGTCCTATTCCAGCAGTGTCACTGAGGTGGAGAAATGAAACTCCAGCAGCACTGCTGCACTAAAACCCTCCTCACCACATCAGTGTCACTGCAGAACTGACCATAAACAATCCACCACCCAAATGATACCTGTTCTGTGATGCTCCTGAGAACCAACAGGGGGCGAACAACAACAGAACACAGATGTTCTACAGTCCGTAATTGTAGGACTATAAACTCCATCTATATGATAAGTTGGACTTTGTAGTTCTACAGTTACATTCTGTAGTCCATCTGTTTGTGTTCTACAGGACATACTGTGTTCTCTGTTCTAATGATCAGAACCCCAATAGTACCCCCACAGAGCAGGGATTATTGGGTGGGTGCATTAGTCCTATCCCAGCAGTGTCACTGAGGTGTTTAAATGAAACTCCAGCAGCACTGCTGCACTAAACCCCCCTCACCACATCAGTGTCACTGCAGAACTGACCATAAACAATCCACCACCCAAATGATACCTGTACTGTGATGCTCCTGAGAACCAACAGGGGGCGAACAACAACAAAGAACACAGATGGACTACAGTCTGTCATTATAAAACTACAAAGTCCATCTATATGATAAGTGGTGGAAATAGATAATAAAGCAAGAAGGGGGCGGGGCCTAACTTTTGAATGGTACTGTATAATAAATAACAAAAAATAAATGAATAAATAAATGAAGAGTCGTTTCATCATGCTAGCAAATAATTCTGAAATGTACACCGGCTTAGTACACGGCCCAAAGCAAAGAAACACGATAAAACAAAATTCATTCTGTATGTTAAAGGGTGACTTTAAAGAATGGAGAGGAGAAAGAAAAGCAAGAAAGAAAGAAAGAAAGAAAGAGAAAGCGGGTCATGTGTGAGGGGGCTTTTCTTACTCGCTGATGCAACTGTAAACAGCTGTTATTTCTAATCGGAGGTTCTTTGTGTAGCGGAGGTTTCTGAAGAGGAAGGCAGAGATCTATTAGCCGGCTGTATCCCACATGCACACGTCATGTCTCACAAACCAAGACCTAAGCACATTTCCTACCAGCCAATTAAATCAACTTAAGGGCCACAAGATATTTTTTTAAATTTTGATTTGACACAAAATTATTCTTATTGACGAGTTTTTAAGGGAATGCAAACAAAATGCATGTAAAAGCAGCTATTGATCCAGTATGATGACACACAATAAACAATAACACTGTCATTTACACTAAAATAGAGAAACTGAATACATTTATTAACATAATTCATTTTTTATTTCCTATATACTGTACATATCTACAGTTCCAGTCAGAAGTTTGGACACGCCTCCTTTTAGTTCCACTGTAAAGATGGACATTGTAGTTCCACAGTTCCAGACTGTAGGTCCATCTGTTTGTGTTCTGCAGAACATACTGTGTTCTCTGTTCTAATGATCAGAACCCCAATAGTACCCCCACAGAGCAGGGATTATTGGGTGGGGGCATTAGTCCTATCCCAGCAGTGTCACTGAGGTGGAGAAATGAAACTCCAGCAGCATTTTAGCAGCACTAAAACCTCTCAACACATCAATGTCACTGCAGAACTGACAATAAACAATCCACCACCCAAATGATACCTGTTCTGTGATGCACCTGAGAACCAACAGGGGGCGAACAACAACAGAACACAGATGTATTACAGTCTGTAATTGTAGAACTACAAACTCCATCTATTTGATAAGTGGAGGAAATGGACAATAGAGCATAAAGGGGGCGTGTCCAAACGTTTGACTGGTAATGTATATATGTATATATGATTAATAAATAGAAGCCAGATTAGATAATGATCAGGTTTGATTATCCTGCAGCTACCAGTATGTTTCTTTTTTAACTATGACTGTTGACAGTAATTCTCTCATTTGTAAGTCGTTTCGGATAAAAGTGTCTGCAAAATGACAAAATGTATAAATATATACATATGTGTGTGTGTGTGTGTGTGTGTGTGTGTGTGTGTGTGTGTGTGTGTACAATGCCATGATAAGATATCAGTTGCTGGAATGATGTTGTCTGTTATGCGAAGGTTAGGAAAAAGCGAGATGAAGGTCATGAAGTAAATTAGTTTGTGATGTATTATAATCTAAATGTAAACATGCTTGCATCGGATAAACAGAAGGTGAACATTGCATGTGATAGGTAAAGCTTTTTTTTTTTCCAAATGCACCAACTACATTCTGACATGGGTCACTGACAGAGAAGTGCACCGGAGAAAAGGACTGGTTCTGTAAACTATGTTTTTTTTATATGCTTGCAGGACCAGGCATGATACCCCCCCCCCCCCGGAGCAATGAGGGTTAAACATGGGCCCATGACCCATGACTAGACCAACACCCTTGTCATTACGCTACCACACCCATCTAAATTAAATTCATTCATTCATTATCTCCCGCTTTATCCTCTATTAGGGTCGTGGTGGGGTTCCCCATGCCCATCCAGGGGAAACGTGTCGTGCGCTGGGCAGACAGACCCAGGACAGGGCACCAATCTGTCACTGGGCACACTCACTCACACAGACACACTCTATATGGGGCAATTTGGAGAACTCAATTGACTTGATCCATGTTTTTGGACTGTGGGAGGAAACCGGAGAACCCGGAGGAAACCCACGCGGACACGGGGAGGACATGGAAACTCCACCCAGATGGGGATTCGAACCGGGAATCCCTAGAGCTGAGAGTCGAACGTGCTAAACCACTTAGCCACCGTGCCGCCGATTCTAAATTAAATTCATTCATTCATTATCTCCCGCTTATCCTCTATTAGGGTCCCGGGGGGGTTCCCCATGCCCATCCAGGGGAGAACGTTTTGGGCGCTGGGCAGATACACCCAGGACAGGGCGCCAATCCATCGCTGGACACACACTCACTCACACAGACACACTCTATAGGGGGCAATTTTTTGAGAATTCAATTGACTTGATCCATGTTTTTGGACTGTGGGAGGAAACCGGAGAACCTGGTGGAAACCCACGCGGACACGGGGAGAACATGGAAACTCCACCCAGATGGGGATTCGAACCGGGAAACCCCAGCGCTGAGAGGAGAACATGCCAACCACTAAGCCACCGTGCCGCCGATTCTAAATTAAATTATGTTGGAAAATGAATACATTATCACTACTTGCATCGTTATGGCTTTAATTCTGACCAATGTAATGTAGAACAGCTCGCTGCTATGTAGACGGTGCGAGTGCTGTGATAATATTCAAATCAACAAAATCATCGCAAGGCCAATATTTTGCCTCAAACAATTGACTTCGTTTGTAAATACCTGTGTAATAATCAGGGTCATACAGTGATCCAGTCACTGTTGAGAAATAAACCCCTTCAGGATGATTCAAGACCTCCAGCATCATCCTGTTGGGGTGCTTGCTGTACATTATCCCTGACTTAACACTCTGACACCTCTGATGAAAACATACACAAACACAAACTTAGCAACGCGCATTTCGTCGACTTTCACAACTTGGATGACATTTCGAAAGGCTGCAGGATTTTCAAACTCATGCAAAATCTGAAAGGTTCTGAACTTTCAGACGTGCTGTTGGTGAGACTGGCATGCGGCGTGCTGTGGTTAGAGTCAGGTGGTGGGTTCTTTGAGGCCATTGTGTACCATCTCTGTCAGTGACCTAACGTATGGAGTCCTCATGAGCATGACGGCGGGGTCCGAGTCGCGTCGCGACTCTCCCAGCGCTATCACATCGGCAATGTATATGAAAGCAGTTGCGACTAAAATTGCATGCAGAAGGAAACGTCCTACAGCCACAGAGCGCTATGAGCTGAAAACTTAACAAGCCGCAGTGCAATGCTCTTTTCTTTCCATAACTTGCCCGCTAGCCGTTCTCGATGGTGGCCCTTACCATATGAGGAAGCTGGATATTAGCTAAACTGTTTATCAGTGACTGGCTGAGGTTGGCCAGCTCATGCAGGAGAGATTCATTTTGCTGTTCAATCACCTTGTTTTCTTCCTCTATTGACTTCAGATTAGACTCCATTGTTGTAATCTGGAATAAAGAATGAAGAACACGTAATACGTTTGTAATACTCAAGTGAAGTGAGGTCATCGTAAAGTACTCAAAGTTCTGTACCAACACTCATTCATTCATTCATCATCTTCCACTTTATCCTCTACTAGGGTCGCACGGGGGGGGGGGGGGGATTGTTCCCCATGCCCATCCAGGCGCCGGGAAGACACACACAGGACAGGGCATCAATCTATCACTGGGCACACACTCACTCAAACACACTCTATATGGGGCAATTTTTGGAGAATTCAATTGACCTTGGTCCATGTTTTTGAACTGTGGGAGGAACCCGGAGGAAACCCACACAGACATGGGGAGAACATGGAAACTCCACCCAGATGGAGGTTCGAACCGGGAATCCCTAGCGCTGAGAGGAGAACGTACTAAACACTAAGCCACCAAGCCGCCTTATTATTATTATTATTATTATTATTATTATTATTATTATTATTATTATTATTATTTTATTATTATTTTATTATCATTATTTTTTTTTTATGGGGCGGTTTAGTGGTTGGCATGTTCTTCTCTCAGTGCTGGGGATTCCCGGTTCGAATCCCACAGTTCTGTCCGCATGGGTTTCCTCCAGGTTCTCCGGTTTCCTCCCACAGTCCAAAAACATGGGTCAAGGTCAAGTGAATTCTTCAAATTGCCCCATATAGAGTGTGTTTGAGTGTGTGTTCAGTGATAGATTGGTTTCCTGTCCTGGGTGTATCTGCCCAACGCCCTAGACGCTCTCTCCTGGATGGGCATGAGGAAAGCGACCCTCATAGTGGATGAAGCGGAAGATAATGGATGGATGGATGGATTATTTTTTTATGTATTTTTTATATTAGGTGTTTGTGAAAGAGATGTGTTTTCAGTTGTTTCTTAAAGATGCCGAGTGGCTCCGCCTTATGGACAGAGTTGGGTTGTACTACCATTTTGCCGTGAGTTAGCACCTCGGTGAGGTGGAACCACCAACATTCATTGCTAGAGCGAAGAGAACGGGTTGGAGCGTATTTTGAAAATATAGTTCGCATCCCAATCTGGGTGGAGTTTCCATATTCTCCGCGTCCGTGTGGGTTTCCTCCGGGTTCTCAAAACATGGATCAAGGTCAAATGAATTCTCCAAATTGCCCCATATAGAGTGTGTGTGTGTGTCGGTGTGTGTCGGTGTGAGTGAGTGTGCCCAGTGAGCAGCTACAGGAAGCCAATTACTATCTCATAAACAGGAGAAAAGGTTCTAACCTGTGTTCTAAGTTTGATCATATCTGCCTCCACCTGTGAATTAGACTCATTTAAGTCTTGGATTTCTTCGTCCAGCTGTTTAATGTCCTCGTCGCTGTGTAATCCTGTTAAACAGATAAGACAACACATCACACGAATCAGTGAGAACAGAACTAAGACCAAGTTCAGCTCCTTAAGGTCGTGCATTATTGTGAATAAATCACAAGAAAGAGCTGTTGTTAGGGCCGACACAAGTGTGTTTACATTACTACACCACCTTCCAGAGTCTTATTGCTTTAATAAAGCAGTAAAAAAACACACTATACTAAAAACAAACAAACAAAAGCTAATTTATATATGTATATATATATATATATATATATATATATATAGGGGCGGCGTGGTGGCTAAGTGGTTGGCATGTTCTCCTCTCAGCACTAGGGATTCCCGGTTCGAATCCCCATTTGGGTGGAGTTTCCATGTTCTCCCCGTGTCTGCGTGGGTTTCCTCCGGGTACCAGTTTCCTCCCACAGTCCAAAAACAAGGATCAAGTCAATTGAGTTTTCCAAATTGCCCCATATAGAGTGTGTATGCGTGAGTGAGTATGTGCCCAGTGATGGATTGAGGTCCAGTCCTGGGTCTATTTGCCCAGCACCCGAAACGTTCTCCCCTGGATGGGCATGGGGAACCCCCCCGCAACCCTAATAGAGGATAAAGCGGAAGATAATGAATGAATGAATGATATATATATATATATATATATATATATATATATATATATATATATATGTATATACTCATTCATTCATTCATTCATTATCTCATTATCTTTATCCTCTATTAGGGTCACGGTGGGGCTAATTAACAGGATACAGGTTCAGTGCTCATCAGGAAACGGCTCGCTGTTTATATTGATGTGTATTTCCATTTATGGTACATTATGTAAATTAATGTATTGTATATGTAATGTCTGGACAAACGGCTCAGCCTATCGGATATAAGGACCAGAATTACCCGTTTTATAATTGTAAATAATTACGGGATTTAGAATCCTAATTACTTAATAATATTTGATATTAGTAAAATGTAAGTTTCTTATGTTTATTGCTTTGCTTGAATAATTTGTTGCAGATTTGCTTTACCGTTGCTTGTTCGTTGCTTTATTGTAAGCATGTCCACTCCTGAGAGTCGGGCTTTCTTCATGGCGGACGAAGCCCGTGGACATCCTGACAGACTGTCAGCAAGAAGAAAAGAATGTAATATAAATATACAGTACCAGTCAAAAGTTTAGACACGCCCACTTTGTCTTAAAGGCTTTGCTTCATCCCCTCCACTTATCATATAGATGGACTTTGTAGTTCTCCAATTACAGACTTTAAAACATCTGTGTTCTTTGTTGTTGTTCGCCCCCTGTTGGTTCTCAGGAGCATCACAGAACAGGTATCATTTGGGTGGTGGATTGTTTATGGTCAGTTCTACAGTGATACTGATGTGGTGAGGGGGGTTTTTAGTGCAGCAGTGCTGCTGGAGTTTCATTTCTCCACCTCAGTGACACTGCTGGGATAGGACTAATGCCCCACCAAATGACCCCTGGATTAGAACAGAGTACACAGTATGTACTGAACTACAAAGTAGAACTACAAAGTCCATCTTTACAGGAAGTGGAACGGAGAACACGTGGAGCAAAAAGGAGGCGTGGCCAATCTTTTACCTTGTACTGTAATTAGAATCAAAATGCAAGAGTCTGCGCATGTGGTGAATACAGCACAAAGTTTTTAAAGTTGAGAAATGCGCTCACCTTCGATGAGTCAGGAAGCTGCCACTGACGTGACCCGAGCCGTCGCAGCCGGGGGTGGGACAGGACATGCCATCTGTCTTCCCCGCCTTCCAAGTGAACTGAGTGCCATTCATGTAGCAGTCCTTCTGCCGCTTTGCAGCCAGGGGGCATCCTGATGCGCTGCGGTGTGATGCATACTTCCCCGTCACATGACCCTGTCCGTCACAGCCAGGTACAGGACACCTGGAAAATCCAAAAATCCGGGATCAAATATTATTAATATATTATTCGCCTCATTTTCCTGTCATTACATTAAAACTGACACGCCCCCTTTATCAAGCTGCATGGTCGGTGTTTAATCTTAATCTTAACTTGACTTTATATTCTTATGAATTACTTAAAAAGATCATTATAAACGTACTTTCTGCTACATCTTACATTTCATATGCTGCAATATTTACATTTTAAATTCATATTTCTGATGTACAGTATATTTTATATATATTTTAAAAAATTAAATATATATATATTTATTCATCCATTATCTTCCGCTTTATGCTCTACTCAGGTCGCGCGGGGGGGGGGGGGAAGACACACACAGGACAGGGCACCAATCTATCACTGGGCACACACTCACTCAAACACACACTCTATATGGGGCAATTTTTAGAGAATTCAATTGACGTTGGTCCATGTTTTTGAACTGTGGGAGGAAACCGGAGAACCCGGAGGAAACCCACACAGATACGGGGAGAACATGCAAACTCCACCCAGATTGGGATTCGAACCAGAATCCTCAGCGCTGAGAGGAGAACATGCTAACCACTAAACCACCTTGCTGCCCTATATATATATATATATATATATACATGTATATTCTATATTTATAGGTGTAGTTGTATATTCTATATTCTATATATTTTACATATCTATACTGTATTTATATCTCATTTTCTTCTTTAAAATTTAAGTTCTTTAAATCTTTAAAAGAACAGGGTAAACGTGAGCCATAATTTCGTTTTTGTCTCATTCGATATAAATAATAAATAATATATGATGAGGGCGGCACGGTGGCTTAGTGGTTAGCATGTTCTCCTCTCAGCACTAGGGATTCCCGGTTCAAATCCCCATCTGGGTGGAGTTTCCATGTTCTCCCCGTGTCCATGTGGGTTTCCTACGGGTTCTCCGGTTTCCTCCCACAGTCCAAAAACATGGATCAAGTCAATTAAATTCTCCAGAATTGCCCCATATAGAGTGTGTCTGTGTGAGTGAGTGTGTGCTAAGCGATGGATTGGCGCCCTGTCCTGGGTCTATCTGCCCAGCGCCCGAAACGTTCTCCCCTGGATGGGCATGGGGAACCCCACCGCGACCCTAATAGAGGATAAGCGGGAGATAATGAATGAATGAATATATGATGATAAATGATAAAATTTTCTTGAATCCCGAACTTAAACCTGTAAGAAATAATAATGTAGGAGATGTAAAGTGTGAAGGCTCTCACCTGATTGGCTCCTGGTCCTCCTTGTCCTCTTTGCTGTGGGTGATCTTTATGCCACTTTTTCGAGCCCTTGGACATCCAGACAAACTACAGAACAAAATAACACATGTTGCAAGAGTAGGGAGGGGTGGGTTCTACAGAAACACTCAAAGAATTCAGGACAAACACCTAAAAACCTGACAGTTTATTTAATAAACATTAAACAAATGAACCCCCCCCCGTATTGGGACCGCCATTGTCCATTTTATTAGTTCAATTCGCTGTTTTAATGTTTCTGTGCTAACTTTTTAAGTCTTTAACCCCTCCTCCCCCACCCCCATGTTTAGAACCCACCAGAGAGCAGGTATTATGTAGGTGGTAGATGACTTTCACTACTGCAGTGCAGAGATGAGACATTTACAGATTTTGACGATACAATTATTGTCCAAGAAAATAATCCAGATTATTATTATTATTATTCATTCATTCATTCATTATCTTCCGCTTATCCTCTAGTAGGGTCGTGGTGGGGTTCCCCATGCCCATCCAGGGGAGAACGTCTCGGGCGCTGGGCAGATAGACCCAGGACAGGGCGCCAATCCATCGCTGGGCACACACTCACGCACACAGACACTCTCTATAGGGGGCAATTTTGAGAATTCAATTAACTTGATCCATGTTTTTGGACTGTGGGAGGAAACCGGAGAACCCGGAGGAAACCCACGCAGACACGGGGAGAACATAGAAACTCCACCCAGATGTGGATTCGAACCAGGAATCCCTAGTGCTGAGAGGAGAACATGCTAACCACTAAGCCACCGTGCCGCCTTATTATTATTATTATTATTATTATTATTATTATTATTATTATTATTATTATTATTATCATTATTATTATATAATTATCTTCTTTACCAAAAAAAAGTTGAATGAAGTACCACAGGAACAATGCATGTTTGTTTATTCATTCATATATTGATTCATCCATTATCTTCCGCTCAATCCTCTATTAGGGTCGCGGGGGGGGGGTTCCCCATGCCCATAAGAGAGGAACATTTCAGGCGCTGGGCAGATACACCAAGGACTGGACGCCAATCTATCACTGGGCGCAGACTCACTCACACACACACATACTCTATATGGGGCAATTTGGAGAATTCAATTGACCTTGATCCATGTTTTTGGACTGTGGGAGGAAACCAATGGACCCGGAGGAAACCCACGCAGACACGGGGAGAACATGCAAACTCCACCCAGATCGGGATTCGAACCGGGAATCCCTATCGCTGAGAGGAGAACATGCTAACCACTAATCCACGGTGCCGCCTATACATATTTATATCTATTTAAAAGAAAATTTGGTTTTTCCTGTAAGAACAAAATAAAATAAACAGACCGATTTGCTGCAAGTGTAACTTTTTTTTATTTCCCAGTTGCCCCTCTAGGTCTAAACTCATGGCTACCAGCATAATACATATTTTTCAATAAAAATCGTCATAATAACATTGAGGCGCTTTTACGATTAATTAATCGTAACATTTTTAATCGTGATTAATTGCAAAAACGATTAATCGTCTCATCCCGGCTGCAGTAACACTGAGGTGGTGGTGGTGGTGGTGTTTGTGTGTTACACTGCAGCATATAGGTCAGTCACAGTAGTGCTGCTGGACTTTTAAACACCTTAGTGGACCAAAAATGATCCATTCACCAATTCTCCATCACTCCAACCACCTGCATGTCCTCCCTCTGAGCATCCCCGACCTCTACAGCCTTCCCCTCCACCTTCTGCCAAACTACCTCAGTCTGTCTTCAGTCTAATGGTTGAGAAGGCTGACCAATACGAACTCTGCCGATTCAGGTGACTGCCCTTTCATTTACAACGTAAAGCGCTGAGTCAGCTTTTATTAATCGAGTGGACAGTGAGTGGAGACAGTAACTGGAGACTCCAATGTCTGATTCACCTGCATCAGCACGACACAAACCCTCCACCACCAACACATCAGTGCCATTACAGTGCTGAGGCTGAACCACAACCCAAATTATACAGGTGGTACTGTGAGGGTTCAGACTATTTAAGAACAGAGTTAAAGGTGATTATCAAGAAACAAATGACTTACAGGCTGTAATTTGACATCTCTATGGTAAGAGGAGCAATATAATGGTGGGAGAGGGTGGACTGTATGGTTATGGGATGTAGGTGTCAGTAATAACTCAGTAAACTAATAGATCTTTCCTCATGGCATTTACAGTTCAGCTTAATGTTACCTTCTGTGTGAGGCATAGTTCCCAGTGATATGTCCCGAGCCATCACAGCCCGGAGTCGGGCACCTGAGCGGGAAATACAACAGGTTTACCATCCGGTTCGAGGGGAGGACAGAAGACAGGTGGCCTTTATTACATGTAGGTTGTAATCCTGACCAATCGCAAAGCTGGAACACTCATCTCATCTCATTATCTGCAGCTTACTCCTCTACAAGGGATGGGGGGGGGGTTCCCCATGCCCATCCAGGGGAGAACGTGATACACCCAGGACAGGGTGCCAATCTATTGCAGGAAACACACTCACTTACACAGACACACACACACTATATAGGAGCAATTTATAGCAGCCAATTCACCTTGAATCCATATTTTTGAACTGTGGAAGAGAACCCGGCGAAAACCCACGTGGACATGGGGACGCCACCCAGATCGGAATTTGAACCTGAGAGGAGAACATGCTAACATGCCGTGCTCATGATGTTCTCACATCCCATCCACCCATCCAATAACTTCCGCTTTATCATCTACTAGGGTCGGGGGGGGGGGTTCCCCATGCCCATCCAGGGGAGAACGTTTTGGGCGCTGGGCAGATACACCCAGGGCAAGGCACCAATCCATCACTGGGCACACACTCACTCACACACACACACACACACACACACACACACTCTATATGGGGCAATTTGGGAGGAAACTGGAGAACCCGGAGGAAACCCACGCGGACACGGGGAGAACATGGAAACTCCACCCAGATGGGGATTCGAACCGAGTATACGGGGCAATTTGGAGAATTCAATTGACCTTGATCCATGTTTTTTTTCACTGTGGGAGGAAACCGGAGAACCCGGAGTAAACCCACGCGGACACAGGGAGGACATGGAAACTCCACCCAAATTGGGATTCGAACCTGAATCCCTAGCGCTGAGAGGAGAACATGCGCCCATGTTTTCACATATGAATGTGAAATATTTACTCAATAAAACACACTGATATTTGGAGATGAAGTTTGCATGTTCTCCCCATGTCCCCCTACATTCCAAAACCCTGCAAAAAGGGGGATTATAAGATGTTTTTCGACAGGAATGTGTGTGTGTGTCTGCCCTGCGATGGACAGACGGTTTTCCTGCCCCACATTTTGGCTTTAGCGTATATTAAACGGCGTATTAATATCTGTAAATCCAAAATGGTGCATGGTGTCTGAAAGAATATCGATGTCTTCCCGTGGCTGACTGATTAATGCTCCTCTGATGACATGCGCTGTGGGGTCTGAAAATCGATGGACCACGGCAGAGCGTTTGAAATGTGTATTGATCATGGCAGATCACGGAGTCTAAAGGTCCTTCCCCAAGAAACAGCAGGAAATGAAAAGCTTTCATCGGTCTTAATGACTGTTTGCCGTGACGTTATACGTTCGGAGGGAACGGCGTTCAACAGAATTAAGATCTGTATTTTAATTCTTTGTTTCTCATCGAAATGGGACGATACCGGGACTGGACATCCTGCACCGGCACTTTATTACGTCTACACTCATTGGTTATTATATCAGCTCCACCTACCACGTAGATGGACATCTGTTTCTCTATCTACAGTATCAGGCAGAAGTTTGGCCACGCCTCCTTTTTGCTCCACTTATTGTCCATGTTCTCAGTTCCACTTCCCGTATAGATGGACTTTGTAGTTCTACAGTTACATTCTGTAGTCCATTTGTTTGTGTTCTACAGGACATACTGTGTACTCTGTTCTCTAATGCTCAGAACCCCAATAGTACCCCCACAGAGCAGGGGTTATTTGGTGGGTGCATTAGTCCTATCCCAGCAGTGTCACTGAGGTGGAGAAATGAAACTACACTGAAACTCACCCTTCACCACATCAGTGTCACTGCATAACTGACAACAAACAATCCACCACCCAAATGATACCTGTTCTGTGATGCTCCTGAGAACCAACAGGGGGCGAACAAGAACAAAGAACACAGATGTTCTACAGTCTGTAATTATAGAACTATAAACTCCATCTATATGATAAGATGGACTTTGTAGTTCTACAGTAACGTTCTGTAGTCCATCTGTCTGTGTTCTACAGGACATACTGTGTTCTCTGTTCTAATGATCAGAACCCCAATAGTACCCCACAGAGCAGGGATTATTGGGTGGGGGCATTAATCCTATCCCAGCAGTGTCACTGAGGTGGAGAAATGAAACTCCAGCAGCACTGCTGCACTAAACCCCCCCTCACCACATCAGTGTCACTGTAGAACTGACCATAAACAATCCACCACCCAAATGATACCTGTTCTGTGATGCTCCTGAGAACCAACAGGGGGCGAACAAGAACAAAGAACACAGATGAACTACAGTCCGCAATTGTAGAACTACAAACTCCATATATATGGTAAGTGGAGGAAATAAAGAATGGAGCAAGAAGGGGGCGTGGCCTAACTTTTGACCGGTACTATACTTTGTTAGTCGCCTTCACTCTGTTTTTGTAAGCTCTTGACCCCCCTCTTCCTCCAACACACAGAACAACCACAAAGCAGGTCTCATTTGGGTGATGGCTCAGCCTCTGCACTGCAGTGACAGCGATGTGGTGGTGGTGGTGGTATGTTGTGCTCGTACCAGCGGCTCAATCTCATCAGTGCTGCTAAATTTTTTATACACTGTGTACGCTCACTGTGCACTTTATTGGACATATCTTCACGCATACCTTATTGCGCCACCTTGTGGACGTAATGTCAGAGTCGGTCCTCCTCTAATGTTTAATCGGTGCTAACAGAAAGCTGACTATAGGAAGTCCTGCAGTGTCACCGAGGTGTGGGAATTCCACTCGTATCAGCGCAATACCTAATAACACCACCTCCACATCAGTGGCACTGCAGAGCTGAGAATCATCCACCACCTGGTAGAGCAGGATCTGTGGTGGTGCTGATTATTAGAGAACAGAGTGAAGGGAACTAATTGGATAAACTAGATGGGCTATAAGCCACAAGGGGGATCTTTATGATAAATAGAACTAATAAAATAGACAATGAGGTGCAAGATACGTAATAAAGTGGCCGATGAGTGTATAATCACGTTCCCCTTAAATATACTACAACTTCATTCTGATATAAATAAGTTCCTTCAACATGTTTGCCAGCGTTATTATATTTAATATATTAAGATACTATATAAATAGTATAAATGCATAGTCCATATTTATTTAACTGGCCCTAATAATATCTTATTCCTCAGCCGTTCATTTGAATACATTATTATAAAATGTCATGGATTTGAGTAAATCAGACACTTACTTGAGTTCTTGTGAGTTGGTAGCCATCATACTCCGAATGCTCTTATCAGCTAAAGGACATCCTGAAAGACTGGAACAACATGAGAGCGTGTTTTTAATTTGGCAACGCAAAACACACACACAGACCATCCATCCATCCATCCATTATCATTATATGACTGGGGTCATGGGCGCTGGGCAGATACACCCAGGACAGTGTGCCAATCTATCACTGGACACACACTCACTCGCACACACACACTCTTTATGGGGCAATTTGAAGAATTCCATTGACCTTGATCATTGTTTTTGGACTGTGGAAGGAAACCGGAGAACCCGGAGGAAACCCACACGGACACGGAGAAGATGGAAACTCCACCCAGATTGGGATTCGAACCGGGAATCCCCAGCGCTGAGAGGAGAACATGCTAACCACTAAGCCACCATGCGTCTTTTAGACAAATCATCCATTATCTTCAACTTTATCCTCTACTAGGGTCGTGGGAGAAGGGGGTTCCCCATGTCCATCCAGGGGAGAACATCTCAGGTGCTGGGCAGATACACCCAGAACAGGACACCAATCTATTACTGGGAACACACACACACACACACAC
>JAFMOD010000463.1:0-25906 GCA_019802435.1 Corydoras maculifer
AGCCAATGGAGGGAAGTGAGTAAAGGAGTGACATGAGTTCGCTTGGGCTGGTTAAACACAAGTCGGGCTGCAGAGTTTTGAATTAGTTGAAGAGGTCGGATTGTGGAAGCTGGGATACCGGCAAGTAGCGCATTACAATAATCGAGCCGGGATAGAACTAGGGCTTGAACAAGCAGTTGGGTAGCATGTTCAGTCAAAAAGGGTCTGATCTTCCTTATGTTGTAAAGGAGGAATCTACATTAACGGGCAGTTTTAATAACATGATCAGAGAGTTTAAGGAGGAAGTCTATTGTGAAACCAAGGTTCCGGACCGAATCTGTAGGGGAGATTGTGGAGCCATCAATTTGGAAGGTCAGGTCGTGATGGATTGAGGGTTTAGCTGGGATAATGAGAAGCTCTGTTTTTCCTAAGTTTAATTTGAGATGACTGGCCTTCATCCAACCAGACATGTCAGTGAGGCAGGCAGATACCCGATTTGAGATGGTGGTGTCGTCAGGGGCAAAAGACAGATGAAGCTGAATGTCATCAGCATAGCAGTGGTAAGAGAAACCATGCGCCTGGATGACCGTGCTCAGTGATGTCATGTATAGTGAGAAGAGGAGAGGACCAAGTACAGAGCCCTGAGGCACACCAGTGCGTACTTGGTGAGGGTTAGAGATCTCCCCATTCCATGACACTTTGAAGGTCCTTCCTGTGAGGTAGGATCGAAACCATTCAAGTGTCGTATCAGAAAAGCCTAATTCAGCTAGAGTTGACAGTAGAATCTGATGATTTACTGTATCAAAAGCTGTGGAAAGGTCTAACAAAATGAGGACTGAGGATTGAGATTTGGCTTTGGCAGTTTTAAGTGAGTCAATCACAGAGAGCAATGCTGTCTCCGTGGAGTGACCACATCTAAAACTGGACTGATTGGGATCAAGGAGATTGTTCTGATTAAGAAATGTGGAGACCTGTGTGGATACCACTCGTTCAAGTGTTTTAGATGGGAAAGGTAAGAGAGTAACAGGTCTGTAGCTCTCGATGAAATTTGGGTTAAGCGTAGGTTTTTTGAGTAGGGGTTTGACTATGGCTTGTTTGAAGCAACTTGGAAAAGTCCCAGACGTGAGGGAGGAGTTTACGATGTGTGTCAGAGCTGGTGTGATGGAGGAGGCAATGGATTAAAGAAGGTGGGATGGGATGGAATCAAGGGGGCAAGTGGTTGGGTTGCTGGCAAGGAGAATTTTGCAGACATCATATTCTGAGACAGGGGAGAAGGAGGAGAGGGTTGGATGGCTGGATGTGTGAGATGCAGTGTTGTGAGGATGGTGAGTAAGAAAGAGTTTGCTGATGCCCTCAATCTTTTCAGTAAAAAAAGTTGCAAAGACATCAGCTGACAGAGAAGTGTTAGGAGGGGGAGAGGGAGGAGTAAGTAGTGAGTTAAAGGTACTGAATAAGGTGCGGGCATCTGAGATGCATGTTACCTTGGACTGGAAGAACAAGGTTTTAGCAGCGGTTACATCCTTTGAGAAAGTGGCAAGTGAGGACTGGTAGGTTTCTAAATCTGAAGACAGACCGGACTTACGCCATTTCCTTTCAGCGGAACGAAGAGAAGTATGTTGCTTCCGAAGAGTCTCTGTGAGCCAGGGACTGGACTGAGTGTTTTCCTGGTGGATTTTGGACAGACCTGATCAAGACATGAAGCTAAGGTGGAGCAGAATGTGCTTGATGCAGTGTTGGTTTCAAGGGTTAAGAAGTTACCGATGCTAGGAAGGGCATCTGTAACCAAGTCAGAAAAGAGTGTATTAGAGAGAGCACTAAGATTGTGACGTACCTGAGATGTTTTACTGATGAACACAGGAGGAGGTGGAAGAGAGACAGAGAACTGTATGAAGAAGTGGTCTGATTCATGAAGTGGAGTGATGTGTATGTCTGAAGAAAGACATGAGCACGTCATGATGAGGTCAAGCTGGTTGCCAGCCTGGTGGGTAGCTGAGGTGCGAAGTAGATGGAGGTCCAGGCTGGAGATGAGATCAAGAAAGTCAGTGGCGTACGGTCGGTCTAAGTGAATGTTGAAATCGCCGAGGAAAATAAGAGGACAACCATCATCTGGGAGAGATGATAACAACATATCAAATTCCTCGACGAAGTTATCTAGTTGACCTGGGGGGCGATAGATGACAAGAAAATGACATTTAACCAGTTCAGTGATTGTCAGTGCATGGAATTCAAATGAGACAGTGTTGGATAAAAGTGTAAGAGGAGAGAATTTCCATTTGTGGGTGATAAGCAAACCTGTACCACCTCCTCTCTTGCCAAGACGAGGAGAGTGAGAGAAGTGGAAATTTGTTGAAAGGGCAGCTGGTGTCGCGGAGTTCTCGGGACGAATCCATGTCTCGGTGAGGGCTAAAACCTGAAGACCAGCATGAGCCGCAAAAGCAGGAATGAAATAAGATTTCTTGGTGGCTGACTGACAATTCCATAGTCCTGCAGAGAAGGTGAAGGGCTCGCATGTGTTCACCTGCTGCAGAGTTCGCAGGTGTTCAAGAGTGCGCCTTCTCCTCTGAGGAAAGGAGCGTCTGTGTGAGGAGAAAATGACAGGGATGAACTGAAAACACATGCTGAAGAGAAAGGTGAGAATGGTTAATAAAATGAAAAGACTACTTAGAGACTACTTAGTTGCCTTGTCGTTGTCCTTGCTCGGTGGACTCGCGCAGGTAGACTCGCAGGTCTTTACACGAATAGGACTCGCGCAGGTAGACTCGCAGGTCTTTACACGAATAGGACTTGCGCAGGTAGACTCGCAGGTCTTTACATGAATAGGACTCGCGCAGGTAGACTCGCAGGTCTTTACACGAATAGGACTCGCGCAGGTAGACTCGCAGGTCTTTACACGAATAGGTCTTCACGTGAGAGGCGGAACACGAGAGGCTGTCGCTTCCGCTGTCGCGTCAGTGTATCTATGCTTCTTAAATAGCGTGGATGAAACTAGGTCACGCCCCCTCCGGAACAATCAGCCGTTCAACACCAGGTGCTAATAGCCAGTAGACCAAAACTAGCACTGAACCAGTTATCCTATATACAGTTATATCCTAACTAAGTAGTGTTATTATCTAATAACAAGAGCGCCCAAATAGACTATTCAATATAACAACGATTAAGATAAAATATTACCGTGATTCTAGGGGTGACGACACGCAGATCTACGAATTACAACAGGTTATCCAAAGCTACAGCAGTTATTTCCTACACAAACGCCTGACTTGTTCTTGTTCAATTGTGTCTCTTTTTTTTTATTACAACAAAAAGGAAAATATAAAACTATTAGGAGGCGAGAGAATGAATATTTGTAGTAAAAGTAGCTAATATGGCCATTGAAAGATCCTAGGATCCTTTCCATTTTTAATGCCTGTAAAACGTCCCGTGGCCAATTTGAGATTAAAAGAGGATTGTGAGATTTCCACAGATGAATAATACATGTCTGGCCGTAGTGACGTGAAAGCAAGCACACCTGACTGCGTGGCTGTCAGGTGACAGAGACCCAGGGAATTTCTGAATATAGCCAGGAAAGCAGCTGGAACAATATTGATACCAGTAACCTTAGTGAGGGAAAATAAAATAGTTAGTCCAATAAGAAGACAATGAGGGGCAAAAATAAAATGTGTGACTAAGAAGGGACCTGTTACGGTCGAATGACTGATACGAGGTAGGATCCGCTACTTGGAAGGAAACAGTCTGTGAACAGAGGTGGACAGTCAACAGGGGGTTTATTTAAACACAAGTGGGTAAAGTAAACCATAGACAAGACACAAGCGCTAGTGGATAACGCTGGAGTAGCGGTGGTAACGGCGGACATCGGAGTGTGAAGTCAGCGTGTGATGTCGACAATGTGGTGTTCCAATCCGCCAGCACACAGATTGGAGTGAGTAGGGAGCACAGGGTAGACAGCAGCAGTAGTGCAGGGAACTGCCAACACAGAACACAAAACAGAACAAAAAAGAAACTACAAAGCAACAAAACAAAACACACAGAGCATAACTATAAGCTAGCGACTACAGAGGCAGCAATACAAGGCATGTGGCATAATGAGAGATATGAGGCATGGAATAAGGACCATCTGACACCAGAGAGAGGGAGACACTGGTTTAAATAAGCCCCATGATTACGAACAGGTGCGCTAAATGAACAGGCATGGCTAGCTGACATACCCACACCACGTGACACCAGTGACAGTTCCTAACATAACCCCCCCCCTCCCAACGGGTGCCTCCCGGCGCATTAAAAGCTTTATTAGGGAACCTACAGTGGAAGTCTGCGATGAGGGAGGAGTCCAGGATGGCAGAGCGGGGAACCCAGGAGCGTTCCGCTGGACCGAAACCCTTCCAGTCTACAAAGAACTGGATGCCTCTGCCACGACGGCGGAGGTCCAGAAGACGTCGGACGCTGTAAGCTGGTTGGCCATCGATGAGGCGCGGAGCCGGTGCGTCACAGGGGTGGAGTTGAATGGCGAGTGGACCACGGGCTTGACGTGTGACACGTGGAACTTGGGGTGGACGAGGCAGGTGAAGATGTACGGCCGAGGGATTGACTACTCTGGTGATGGGGAATGGTCCAATGTAGCGGGGAGACTCGAGACTCTGTGCTGGCCATATAGCCAGACCAACTGCCCTACCTTATAGGCAGGGGCCTGGCGACGGTGACGGTTAGCCGAGTGCAGGGTCGTGACTCGTGCTTGGCGTAGGGCGATGGCTGTGTTCTTCCATATGCGGTGGCACTGGTGAATATGCTGGGTGATGGAAGGAACAGGAATTTCCAGCTGCTCCTCAGGAAACAGCGGGGGCTGGTATCCAAGGGCCACCTCAAAGGGTGATTTACTGGTGGAGGAGCTGCTTGTGGAGTTAATAGCATACTCCACTCACGCTAAATGTTCACTCCAGCACTCTGGGTGCTGAGCTAATACAGCAGACCAGAGGGTGGCAGATGCGAGGATTTGTCCTCTGGCACATACGGCACAGGCATTGATGAACTGGCGCACGTCCGTAGTCAGTGATGGTCACCAGAAGCGACGTCTTATGACATCCTCCGTGCGACAGTGGGGCGGGCGGCAGAGGAAACGAAAGTACGGTTCGCTGGGCCCTGTCCAGGATCGGGGTCCTTGGCCAGTTCACGCTAGATAACCCGGCGAACCTCCCAGGAGACATCTGCAACAATACAAATGGCAGAGATGATCGTGTCATTAGTGTAGTGCATCTCTTCCTCCAGGAAGAGCCGAGAGGGCTTGGCTTGAAGTTCAGCCTCTTGGTGGACTGGATATAAGCAAGGTTCTTGTGGCCAGTCCAAACGACAAAGGCTTGTTTCGCCCCTTCTAAAAAATGGCACATCTCCTCCAGTGCAAGTTTGACGGCTAAGAGCTCGCAGTTACCCACGTCGTAGTTCCTTTCGGTCAGCGTTAGTTTCTTCGAAAAGAAGGCGCATGGGTAAAGGCGGCCCCCATCATCGGACCTTTGGGAAAGTACGGCTCCAGCTCCCGTACCCGAGGCGTCGACTTCCAGGATGAACTGTTTGGAAGGGTCAGGTTGGATGAGAATGGGTGCGGAGGTGAAGAGAGTCTTGAGGAGGTCCATGGCTTCTTGGGCTTCTGGCGTCCAGTAGAACTGTTGTTTTGTGGAAGTGAGTGCCACCAGTGGTAGACTGTGGGGGGGGGGGGCAGTCGATGATGGCCTGGATCTTTTCCAGGTCGGGTTTGACTGCCCCGGAAGACACTATGAACCCCAGGAATGGCACTGTATCCTGGTGGAAACAGCACTTCTCTGCTTTCACAAATAGGTAGTTCTGAAGAAGGGGGTTCAGGACGAGGCGGACATGTTGAACATGGTCTCTTGATGTGCAAGGCCGAATGGGACCATGCGATACTCATAGTGACCATTAGGGGTATTGAACGCCGTCTTCCATTCATCCTAATGCATACCAGGTGGTAAGTGTTCCGTAGATCTAGCTTGGTAAAGATGTTGGTGCCCTGCAAGGACTCAAATACGGTGGACGTCAGAGGTAGTGGGTATTTGTTAGAGACCATAATACTGTTAAGCCCCCTATAGTCTATGCAGGGGTGCAACGAGCCATCCTTAGCGACGAAGAAGAAGCCTGCGCCCAGAGGGAGGTAGAGGGCTGGATAAGACCCGTGGCGAGACACTCAGTTATATATTTTTCCATGGCCTCTCTCCAGGCAAGAGAGGGGGTAAAGCCGGCTGGATGGGAGAGGGGCACCAGGTATGAGTTCTATGGCGCATTCGTAAGACCTATAAGGGGAAAGCTGACTGGCCTTATCCTTACTGAAAACCTCCCCAAAATCGTGGTACTCAAGCGGTACTAGGGAGAGGTCTATGGGGCAGGGTTACCTGTGCCAGGTGTGTTGCTGGGAGGTACTGCAGCATGTAAACACGATGAATGACATGACACCCCCCACGTGAAAACCCAGGCGTTGACTCAATCAAGGTGGGGGTTGTGTTTCCTTAGCCAAGGATATCCCAAAATGACTGGCGTGTCATGGGACTGGAACACAGAAAACCTGGTCTCCTCGTGGTGGTTACTGTCAATTAACTGACTGACAGGTAGGGTGCGATGTGTAATAGGGGACAAATGCTGACCGTTCAGAGCAACCGTATGCAAGGGGGGCAACGAGCAGCGAAAGCAGCATCAATAAGATTTTCTTCTGCCCCAGAATCTACCAGAACCTTAACAGGCAGCCTCTTATCTCCCAACAAAAACACAGCGGGCAAACTAAGGCGGGAGGTGTGGGACCTAGGGGTCGGACTCGACAGTACCCCACACCTTACCACACCTTAGTGACGTCTAGACCGGACCGGACACTTAATCACGTGGTGACTCACGTTACCACAATAGAAGCACAGAACGTAGACTCTGTGGGCAAAACGTTCCTCTCGGGTTAAGTTAGCAGGACCCCTTGCGTGGGGTTAGGAGATAACTGCTCACAACGATGTTCATTCATGCATCCATCCACCCATATATCACAAGCTCAATAAGATCTTGGAGCACCTGGGGTCTGTCGCAGATAGCCAACTCATCGCGGATACAGTTGTTTAGAGCATGGATGAACACACCACGAAGTGACCGCTCACTCCAACCTGACTCAGCCCACATAGTGCAGAACTCAATCACGAACTCGGCTACCAAGCGGATTCTCTGATGCATATTAAGTAGGCGGTTTTCTACGTCATCAACATAATTGGGTCAGTCAAAAATAGGGTGAAAACGTTCAACAAATGCGAAATACGAAATGGCCACAAAGTGGTCTGAGAGGTTTCCACCCACTTCAACGCGCGACAGCGTAGTAACCCGATAATATAGGTGATCTTATGCACGTCCGTGGGGAATTGCGAGGGACGAACGCCAAAATACAGCTCACACTGGTATATAAACCCCCTACACCGCTGTAAATCCCCATCATATGGTTCCAGATGTACAGCGGCTCTGTCTGGATGTAACGAGGACTCGGGCAAGGGAATCGGTACCTGTTTGGCGAGGTGAGGGCTCGCGGACGGAATCCTGGTCATAGGTGAAGACTGAGACAAGGGCATGGAGGTGGCCAGCGACTGGATCAGATGTGCGAGCTGGTAAACCTGATCAGTGAGTCCATCCTGGCGACTGCAAAGCAAATCGAAACGTGGATCAGAAGGGAGTTGCTGTCCGGCAGATGGAGAAGGAGCTGACTTGAATTAGAATTGAATCGGTCTGAGGGATCCATGTATGGCCAGATGGTAATGTTATAGTCGAATAACCGATACAAGGTAGGATCCGCTACTCGGAAGGAAACAGTCTGTGAACAAAGGTGGACAGTTAACACGGGGTTTATTGGAACACAAGCTGGTAAGGTAAACCATAGACGAGACATAAGCGTTGGTGGACAATGCTGGAGTAGCGGTGGTAACGGCGTGACGTCGGAGTGTGAAGTTGTTCCAATCGGGCGGCGCAGTCCGTCTGATGGGGACGCTGCGCGGAGCGGTGTGGTGTACAGAAGCGAGCCAGGCGACCAGGTAAGCGAACAAAGAGGAGATTTATTTGCTGAAAACAGTGGGAACGCCGCTGAAGGCACGGCGGGACGTGCCGTGAGCAAACTCGAACAAAAAGAACCCAAACAGCGAAACACCCGACGTAACACATATACATACGTATATATAAAATGCTGGCCTGCTGACTCAGGGCGCATGCGCGCTTTAAGTATAGGCCACATGTGATCAGGTAGGACCCAATCCCATCTCAAGGGGATGGGCCCTACCTACGGGAACCCTAAACGGCAAAAAAACGAAATAAAAGAAGACAGGTGGGAGTGGCCTAGCACTCCCAACCTGACATATCGCCCCCCAAAACTACCAGGGGCAAAGGCACCCGGGGGAAAAAAAAAAAAAAAAAAAAAAAAAAAGGGGGCGCGAGTCCCTATAAGGGACCCGAGGACGGCGCGACGGCGGCGAGGCCTCATAGAGGACCCAAGGATGGCGACCTGAATCCTTGAGGGTGCGAGGGGGACGTGACCCCTTGTGTGCGCGAGAGGGACGTGACCCTTTTTGGGTGCGGGGGCGACGTGACCTCTTGTGAGCGCGGCGATGCTGCGACCCTTTGAGCGCATGAGGGCGACGAGACGACGAAGCTGTGACCCCTTGTGAGCATCAGGAGGATGTTACCCCTTGTGAGCATGAGCGGGACGTAATCCATTGAGGGTACGGGAACGCCGGAACCCTTTGTGAGCGCGAGTGGGATGTGACCACTTGAGAGCGCGAGAAGGACGTGACCCTTTGAGGGTACAGGAACGGCGTAACCCTTTGAGTGCGCGTGGACGGCGAGACCCCTTGAGTGCGCGTGGGTGACGTGACCTCTTGAGGACGTGGTGGGGACGTGACCCTTTGAGGATACGGGAGCACCGTAACCCCTTGAGAGAGCGATGGCGCCGTGGCCCCTTGTGAGCGCGGCGGCGGCGAGACCTTTTGCGTGCGCGTGAGCAACGTGACCCCTTGAGGGCACAGGGGCGACATGACCCTATGAGAATACGGGAGCACCATAACCCCTTGAAAGCGTGAGGGCGACGTGACCCCTTGAGGATGTGGGGGCGACGTGACCCTTGGTGAGCGCGGCGACGCTGTAGCCCCTTGTGAGCTCGTGGGCAACGTGACCCCTTAAGGATGTGGGGGAGACGTGACCCTTTGTGAGCGCGGCGGCGCCGTGGCCCTTTGTGAGCGCGAGGGCAACGGAACCACCACGCGGACCCCGGTGCGGGAGAGCACAACGCGGACCCCGGTGCAGGAGAGCACAACGCGGACCCCGGTGCGGGAGGGCACAATGCACACCCCGGTGCGGAAGAGCACAACGTGGACCCCGGTGCGGGAGAGCACAACGCGGACCCCGTTGCGGGAGAGCACAACGCGGATCCCGGTGCGGAGGAGCACAATGCGAACCCCAGTGCGGGAGAGCACAACGCGGACTCCGGTGCAGGAGAGCACAACACGGATCCCGGTGCGGAAGAGCACAACGCGGGCTCAGGGACCGGAGGGACTAACGCGGGCTCAGGGACCGGAGGGAATGACGGGGGGGAATAGTCTTGGCCCATAATCTGGGTAACCGGCACAGAGTCCCATGACAACAACGCGGCCCTCAAAACCTCCAGTACAGCGAACCCCTTGTCCGGAGTGGTTGGCACATGGTCCAGAGCAGGTGCGGTAAGGTCCAGAGTGGGGGATATAGACGGCCCCAGCCTCCTCCTCAGGCCACTGGACTGCACTCTAGGTGAGGCGCTGGTCACCACGCCTAAACTCCCAGACTCCCTCCTTTCCGCCACCTGGACACAGAGGGAGAGAACCAGTACCACAGCAACACCGCACAGAATTAAGTCCTGGTCTAGCGAGGTGGGAACCGAGCACCGAACGCACCCTAAACTGACCACGGACAGCTCGGGACTGGACGCGACCGACGCAGACCAGCAACCGTTGCCCAGCTCGATGACCCGAACCCTGCAAAACGTGCAGGAGACGCGGTGTGGATCGCTGGCAGCACGGCACGGATCAGGGGGTGGGCCGCTAGTGGCGCTGAGCGGCGGCTCGCAGAAGGCAAGCGGAGAGGAATAGCTCGCGGAGCGGGTGATCCGTGGAGCCAGGAGGCACGCACGGAGGATTGCGCGGAGAAACGCGCACAGGATCGCGCCTAGGTTCGCGTGGCGGATTCCTGGTGACGAGAAACAACTCGTGGACCGGGTGATCCGTGGAGTCGGGAGGCTCGCACGCAGGATCGCGCGCAGGATCGCGCGCAGGATCGCGTGGCGGATTACTGCCTCGCCGCGGTGAAGCTGCCTCTTCACCACGTACAGGTGCTCGCCGACGGAGCGGGCATCTAAGCCCGGGGCGAACCTGGCTAGGAACGCCGTCTCGAACCGGCTGGCTGAGGCGAGACAGACGTCCCCTGTCGCCACAATGCCCTCGGCCCACCTCAGCGCAGGGCCCAGGAGTCGGGAGAGGTAGAATTACACCCTCTCTCGGTCCAAAAGCTCCCAACTGGTCACCAGTTCAAACACCCTGCGACAGCCGATAATGTAAGGGAGTGGCTTCAAAGCCCCATGTTTATGACCAGGTGCGCTAAATGAACAGATGTGGCTAGCTGACATACCCACACCACTAACACCGGTGACAGTTCCTAATAGGACCCACCATATCTATTACATCAGTCGGGTGCATCAGAATGGATGTTTCTTATTGCTCCACTCCACAGGTCATCTGAAATATTAGTCACTAAGTCTTTCTCCCATGCACGTCTAGTCTTAAGGGATGTAATGTCTGTAAATGTGCTGCAAGTATATTAAAGAAGAGATTTCTGAAAGGGGTTCAAATTAAATAATTTCCCAAGGTTGGGATACAGAATGAGTATGGTATGTAGGGAGTAATGAGAACAGACAATGCAAATAATGAAAAAAATGTGATGAGGGTAGCGGAAAATTGGCCTACAATTGGGTGAAGCTGCAAAAACTGCCCTCCCTAAAAAAATCACAAAAGGAAATAGTGGTTGCTCAAGGCCTATATATTTCATGGATCTAGAGACATCTGGCGGATAAAGCTCAAGGGCCCCGAGCGGTATCGAGTTCCCCCAGATAAGGGAAGGAACGGCGGGTTTACCCCCCATAGAACTCCTTCAACAAGTTGTTTTAGAATAAGCAGGACGAGGGATGGTGTTTACAATAAATAGAGTCAGCAACTGAACTTCAGGGCTTTGTCTTAGTGAGACTGGTGTGGTGCTGAGATCAGAGTCGGATCACGATCTTGGGCTTGTCTTGGAAGAACACACTGTACTTTTGCGTGTAAATCTTCAAACTTTAACTTGGTTTGTCATAAATAAACCGCTTGATTCGAAGAACTCTGAAATCAACTGTACTGTGGTTTTTGACGCCTTCAAAAATGGTTTATCGAGGAAATTTCCGATTTCCTAACAATTGGTAGCAGGGGATGGTTGAAGGTCGTTGATTGCAGAGCAGATAATCGGGTCCTATTGAATAAATGGTTGATTCCAATGATAGAACTTACGCGGTACTCACGGGCCGACCAATAATGTAAGAAAGGATCTTTGTCCTATATTTATCTGAAAAACAATATATTTAGCTGTAAGTGGTGTATAAGGCTAAGTTGGAATGTGAATTAAATTTATACAATTGGAATTGTTAACTGAATTTGAGTGTATAAATTTAAGTGTTGAAGTGTGTTGTGTTCTTCCAAGGCTTTGTGGTTTTATGTATGGATTATAATTGTGTTTTGAAAAATTGTTGAATGCTGGGTTTTACTGAAAATTATATAAGGTCATGGCCAAGGGATTGTGAGAATAGCTCACTGTGCGTGTCCAGTCATGGACTGACACGTCTCAACCATTCGGATAATTCCTCCAGGTTGTAAACCTATAAGGGGGAATACTCATAAACGGAGGTTGGACGTCACGTGATTCACAGTGTTTAGTGCCATTTGGAAAGTTCTACTGGGTTGATATCCCAGAGAAGGAAATTTGTTACCGTTTAGACAGTTCTACTAGGTTAAATCCCAGAGATGCAAATTTGTTACCGTTTGGACAGTTCTACTGGGTTGGAACACCAAATTATTGTTTGTTTAAGGTTTGTTAAGTTAAAACAATGTGCTCGTGGATGTAAGAGAAAAGAGAAATATAGAAGTGAAATTCAGCATACAGCAATAAAGCAGCTGCATTTGTGGGATATTGCTCGTGGACGCACGAGAGAGGTTGAATAGTGGGAGTTGTACGGGAGTGTGTGAGAGAGCTTGTGTGTTGATTAAAATAGGGAAGTTGACTGCTGGTGAAGTCAAAAAGGAGGTGTTGGAGAGAGTAAAAGTAAATAATCCTGTGGAGAAACGCGAGAAGGTGATAAGGAAAGTTGAGAAAGTGTTTAATGAGTGGTGTGGTCGGGGCTCTACCCCATTGATACTGCCCCGCCGTTGGGCAAGGATGGGCGTTAACATTTGATGCTGTAGAAAAGGAAGCAAAAGGTGCGAGTGGGTTGAGAAGATTAGCGGTTAAATCGAGGGCTACAAAGGCTAAGAGCGAGCAGATATGGGTAAGATTAATCGTGGAACACATGGTGGTGATTATAAGTGGGGCTCTTGGAGTCCGACACTGTTGTGAGGCCCAGGAATGGGGGACACAACACCACCATGGGAAGAAATAAGTGCTACTCGTGTGGCCGACTGGGACATTTTGCGTACAGTCCCTAACGGTTGCTTTACCAGTAACAATCACATCACAGACAAATTTGGAAACGGTGTACCATCAATTTCTATTTGCCCCACAGTGTCCAATAGACCTCCTTTGAAAATTTTCAACCACACTCACATGCTCACCAGGGGGGAGTAATCACTGCCCACACAGAAAGACCTTTAGGACTCCAAGACCTTATGGTGAGTTGTGAACAATTTAAAGAACCGACTGGTCTTGTTTAAATTGCTGTTATATAATGTTATGTAAATATATATTTAAATAATTATATGGTGTAATTATATGGATCCACAAATTGTAATATAGAAGTTACAAATAAGTAATAATTAGAGTATGAACCATAAATTGAAATAAAACTGCAGCATTAATTGATTAAAGTGTACACTAAATAAAGCTAACATGTGTTGATATATTGCAGTATGATATAGTTAGATAATTGTGTTGGTTTGGGTGTGGTAACACTGTATATGTTAGTTTGTTAACTTGTGGGTGTGGTTATGTGGAATAGGTATGGGTGTATGACATGATGAGTGTAGAAACTAAAACCCTATTCATTTTCTACTCTAAACTCTTTTTATATTGTAGGTGAGAATAACCAAATTATGAAATAATGTATTAGCATAACTAAAAGCAAATGAGTAAATTATTAAATAAATAAAAGTTATGATAGTAGTGAGTCAGGGTAAAATAACATGATACAATAAGAAGTTAAGAAACACTGTGAATTAGAATAAAGTAAAGATAAAACTAAAATTTAAGCTTAACAATTGAGTGTAAAAGACAAAATGGTTACTGCTTTAATAAAGCATTTACTCTAATGTCAATAATGGTGATCATGTCAGGGCTTGGAATCAAACAATGTGTGCTAAAATGACGTATGTGTGATGGAGGCTGTGAGAATCTCTAGCGAAAAGTGAGGGCATGCTTGACCAAAGACAGGTGTGGGTCAGTTTGATCCCAGACTCGCCCAGATCAGGGAGATGCCGACGCTGGGGAATTGTTAATGGTCAGTTTCTTTGGATCAAGAGAGCTGTCCATTTCAACGGTCCATCAGTCTGTGTGTCTGTGGGCAACTGTTTAAATAACCAGCCTGACTGAACATGTTGAACAGATTAATAAATGTAATTTATTTATCTGTGCAACATGTTCAGATACTGACGCGAAATTAAACGCGAGTGAACACTGGCGCAACTCGCTGCTGCTGCTCGCCGTGCTCTTGTGCTTTATCACTGTTTTATCCTCCCTTTACGGATATTTTGCTGCGGGATTATTATGACAAGTCCCTGCTTCACTACAATATCAACCATGCAGATTAATAGGACTTACCTGCTGCTCGTTCTGGTTTGGATTCTCCATCTGCTCATCCATTACTCGGCAGCCGAACTGCTTCGTCTGCGCTTCTCACCAAACGTACCCCCACCCCCACTACTCCCTCAGGATAACATCTTCCAGCCTCGCTGACGATATATATTCACCGTGGCTCCCGCCGCAGATTTTCCTCTGACAAGCCGATAAACTCCGTCTGGTTGGAGCGTCCGCCACGGCACAACACCCGGACCGCTAACAGGACGATGTTAGCTAACCTGGCTCGGTCGGCTAATCCAACAGTCGCCTCCAACTCCTCCGCTGTTAACTTTGGGCTTTTGAACATTCGTCCTTTCACAGATAAAGGATCTCATCTCTCAAGGATCTCATCTCTGACTTCTGTCACCTGAACGAATCTACTCCGTCTGGGTTTATTTACATCACCAAATCCTGCGAGTCCGGCCATGGTGGAGGGAGGGAGAACTGGAAGGTCACATCAATTCACACACCTCCCTCTAGCTCTTTTGAGCAGACTGTGTGTTCACTCTCCGGCCCTACTTCCACCATTGTTGCCAATATATCGTCCCCCCAAACCTAACACCTTTTTCATGGATGAATTTGCTACTTTTCTTGCACACCTCTCAGCTTTATCACCCAAGTCTTCAATATACATATGGATGATGACAACAACCTGCTCACCAGAGACTTCACATCCTGCCTGGATAGCTGTGGCTTCCAGCAGTTCATTAATTTTCCAACTCACATTAAGGGACACACTCCGGTCTTGTTATGTTGCTCTGGACTCTCTCCTCTTAACTGTTCTTTTGTTGAACTTCCCTTTACTGATCATCTGCTGCTTTCCTTCAGTGTCAATGTAAAATTCTCTGCTATCAGGCCACAATGCACTATTCTTTTTTGCAACATCAAGAATATCGATCATGAAGCTTTCTCTGCTTAGATTGATCACAACCTTTCCATCCTAAACTCCTTCAACCTAGATGAACTTGTCTCCAGCTACAATAATGGTCTCACCAGCATTCTTGACTCTCTTGGTCCTCCTAAAATCCGGTCAGTCTCCTTTTCCACTTCTGCTCCCTGGTTCAACGCTGAACTCCGCTCCATGAAAAGACAATGCCGTAGACTACAGCGACTCTATGAGAAATCTGGACTCACAGTTCACAAAGAAATGTACATAAACCACACCCAACACTACAAGGAACGCATCTCTTAGGTTAAATCTAAGTGCTTTACTAACATCATCAATTCCAACAAAGGAACACACATACCCTTTTCTCTCTCCTCAACAGCATAGTTTCACCTCCTAACTCTTTACCACCTCACATGAATTCTACCGATTGCTGTAACTCCCTTATCTCATTTTTCACCCAAAAAATCCACTCCATACATCAACACCTTGGACCAAACTCTGCCCCAAACATTTATATAGAACTCTCTCCTCCCACCATCCCACTATCTGTTTTCTCACTCCCCTCTGCAGCTGACATCTCCGTCATCATCAGGAAATCGATGACAATTATCTGTCAGCTTGATCCCATCCCCACAACCTTGGTTAAATCCTATCTCCTCTCTCTTCTTTCTTTCATTACGAACATCATCCACCCTTCCATGACCACTGATATTGTTCCCAAAGCTTTTAAATCAGCTGCTATAACTCCCATCATACAGAGACAAGGTCTACACCCAACTTCAATAATCTCCGTCCCCATTTCTAATCTGCCCTTTATTGCCAAAATACTTGAAAAGGTCATTGCTAATCAGCTTCACTTACATCCACTCCAGCAATAACCTTTACAAACAGTTTCAATCAGGATTTCGACCCCATCATGGCACAGAAACTGCTCTGATCAAAATCACCAATGATCTTCTCCTTGCTGCTGACTCAGGACTTCTGTCAATTTTCATCCTCCTTGATCTGAGCTCGGAATTTGACACCATTTCTCATCCTATCCTCATCGACCAACTAACCTCTTTTGGCATCTCTGACATCCCCCTGGACTGGTTTAAATCTTATCTTTCTTACCGCCCTCAGTTTATACAGCTCAAGTCTTCCCGCTCCCAGTCCTCCTCCATCTCCACGGGTGTTCCCAAAAGTTCTGTACTCGGATCTCTTCTCTTCATCATTTATCTGCTTCCACTTGGCCACATCTTCCGGAAATTTTGTGTCAGTTTTCACTCCTATGCTGATGACACTTAACTTTACATTTCAACAAAACCAAACTCCACCCTACCATCATCTATTCTCACTGACTGCCTCAGTGAGATCCACAACTGGTTCTCAAACAACTTCCTCCAACCGAACCATAACAAATCTGAACTTCTCCTTGTTGGAACAAAAAACTCCATTTCCCGGTCTCAACATCTTCTTCAGCTCAACAACTCCACACTCTTGCCCTCACCTCAGGTCAAGAACCTAGGTTTCTTTCTTGACACCACACTTTCATTCACTTGGAAAATAGACACATTTCTTACAAGCTTTGTCTCCACTCTGCTCTTATCTCTGATCAACACTGTGTGTGTGTGTGTGTGTGTGTGTGTGTGTGTGTGTGTGTGTGTATGTGTGTGTGTGTGTGGACTTGTATTTATCACATGGGGACACCATCCTGTTTACACAGCAACCATGTGGGGACGTGAGACGTCATGGGGACAAAAACGCTGGGCCCCACAAGGGTGAACAATTAAAAAGTGTATGGGAGGCTGTGACTAGGTGCCTCCTGCTTTTTTTGGTTCATCCCCAATCGGAAGGTTTGGACCAATGGTGTGTGTGTGACTCTGTGCTCCATAGCGGCCACTGTAGACAGGAGACGGTTTTGCAGAGCCAGGGCTCCGCCCAGGTGCTACACACTTTGGGCACTGCGCATGCGCATTCATAAATGCAAAAAGGCAAAGACGACACTAGATTGGGAAAGTTAAATGGTGGATGTCTTTTTGTCACGCAGGCCTCAAACTAATTGCTCTCTTCGATATTGCTAATAAGACATGTGTTCTGTTTGCTAAGTTATCATAAAAAGTAAGTCACTTGTCTAATTATTCATTTTAAACACATGAACATTATTATTTGCAACGGTGGATTTTATAATTAATATAATAATATTAATATAAATTTAAAATATTCCTATTCATCATATAGCTCACATTATTTCTTATAGCTTTTTAGACGCGACCACAAATGATTTGAAACCGGACTCGGAGAAGAGATTAGAGACATGGAAACAATCTTAATTTTTAAATAATTCTTTTTATATAATATTTTTAAATCTTATGTTATGTTCTAATAAACGGTCATAAGTCGGCGGTTTTGTTCCAAAAGAATTTAATGCGTTTTACTGAATAGACAAACAACGTACAGGAAAAATTATCAATGGCGGGCAACCACGATTGATGAGAGAGCTCTGAGGTCTCAAAGATCCAGCTTCAGTATATAATCCTTAGGTGGGCTGTCCTTCTTCTGTGTGGATGAGTGTGACTGGACCTTCCAAATATTGTGGGATTTTCTGAGCCTCCAGTCCCAATAATACTTTTAACAAATGTTACTTGCCTCCTAAATCTATATTTTCACAGGTCACCGTGCGACCAAACTTTCTGACTCCTTTTCACGCTCATTCGACAAGTGGTCATTCCTACAATTTACACACTCAACCACCACCTGGTCATTCCCTCTGCCATTCAGCAGTTGTTTACATATCATAAATTACAAAAATATCATAACAAAGGTAAAAGCATTCCAAAGTTGACCAAACCTTTCAAATAATGCAATTTATATCTTTTTACGTTTAATAAATTCCAACACTTACTAAAAGGTGAATGATGTCTCTTACGTGCATGCGCCCCGCACACCCCGCCCCATAGCGCGTTGTGTGTGTGTGGCAGGCAACGTTAGGAAACAGTCTTATATTAACAATGTTTCTCTAAACTCTAAACTGGTTATTATTATTATTATTATTTCATGATGGATAGAATAAACTTTCTGGAGATCAGGTCACCATCTTAACTTGGTTAATGTGGCACACAGGTAGCAGAAGAACAGAATTTATTTAAAGGTGCAGGGACACCAAAAAACACAGAGGTACAGAATATGAGCGAACATAAAACTAACGACGTGCACGGAGGAAGGGGAACACTGGAAATAAATACAACAAACACCCGACCACATGCACAAAGCAAACCAATGAAAAGAAAGAGTTAATTAACTTAAATGAGAACCATGGACGAAAGTTAATTAACTCAATGAAGAACAGAAGAACAAGTGCCCTAGGCACCTGTTACACTACCACAACAAAACGGACAGTGAGGTACTTACAGTACTTACTCACTCATCTCACTTTACCGGCTTTCTTCCTGGTCCATCAGAATACTGCTCCGTGGGGAAACGCGTTCCGCATTGGAACTAGGTTTTTATACACTATCCTGGGACCATTAAAAGGACGTTGTTAAGGGGGGGGGGGGGATTATTACTTATATTGCTGTAGTGCATCTGGTGGTGGTAAATTAGAAAGTGATGCTAGCCAATGTCTTTTGTGTATTCCTGGTTGGACATTTGCCTCTCAGTTACAGTGTACTTGCCCAATTAGGGTTAGGTTATTTAAGGAGGCTTTGTCATAGAGAACTGAACTGAAGAGCTTGTTTGGTATCAGTTTGCAGTGAGGCTGTGTATTTTTGAGTATAAAGTTTGTATTGCCTAATATGGCTGGTTTATGTTATCTTTGAAAAACAAACAAAGAATAATTTTTGGTTTATGTTTTTGCAGGCTTTGCACATCTGTAAATAAACACCATCATGCACTTAAAATCCACTGTTCTTGGGTCATTTCCTACATGGGAACGCATCCTCCTCCTAAAGTGAGCCAGACATGCGAAACTACCACACCACAAAAGCATGTATTATTGTAAATCACAAAAAAACAATGTTGTATTCAAAAAATGGAACATGCAACATGCTTTATAAAACACTTACACCAGAGGCAGTATATAAACTCTTAGACAGACTAGTACTGCCACTTTTGTAGGCTAGTTTCCCCCTGCTAATCATCATGTGCTAACATTCGTTACTTCATCTTATTTCCTTGTTTTTCATGTTATTTCCTTTCCTTCATTAATTTCTGTAACAGGTGCCTATTTTCCTGTAACAAGTTCCTTATTTTTGGTTAATTAGCTTTTGTGTTCGAGTTTTTTCGAAATTTTAGTTAATTAACTCCGTTCGGTCATTGGTTTGTTTTTGTGCGCGTGGTCAGGTGTTTGTCTATTTAGTTTCCGTGCTCCCCTCCTCTATGCATGGCGTTGATTTCATGTCACCTTTGTTTTGTTTTACCTCTTTGTGTTTGGTGTCCCTACACCTTAAATTAAAACATTTTTGCTGCTACCTGGTGTGTCTGACTCCCTTCAGCGCTTTAAAGCGCTTCGGCTCTGAGCATTCCGTTGCACGGCCGTTCCGATCGAGGTAAGCGAGTGTGAAAATTTTAACACTTTAAGTGAAACTGTAGGGTATTTTTTCATTATTTTATAATAATTATTATTATATTAGCGTACTGCAGTAGGTAATTGAATGAAGCACCTGAATCTGGGTTCTTAGGTTGGTTTTAGATGTCTTTGGCATCAGTTTGTTTTTTTGGATTGCAAAGCACACCTTTTAACACATAATTATTCTCTGACAATTGTCAAAAGTGTCATATTTTTGCAGATATGGCCACAGCTCTGTTCTTCTCGCTTCGCTCCTGTCTATTCCTCTCGTGCTGTGTGTGATTGTATGTATATATCCAGCAATGGATTGGGATCCCATTATGGGTGTATCTGCTCTGCTACTTTGTGTTTTGCAATGAAAAAAAACAAATTGAGGAACCTCCTTCCCAGCAACCCTACTAGAGGAATAAAAAAAGATAATGGATAAATGGATCAAATTCACTTAGACTGTGTGTTGTATAAAATAAGTAAAAAAATCAGAATAGTGCTGTTTTACTGGCTATTCAGGATTGGGGCAGTCATCACACATTGGTCTCTAAACTCTGAAAATCGCAACTGCGTCACGTCTTATTTGTGAGTGCAGTGCATAAACATCCACAAAAGCACCAGATAGTGGTCCAAATACTGAATACTTTATTAAAGCAATCAACACAATGAAACATTAAACAGAATTATACAAAACATTGCAGGATAACTAAACTATAAGGCTAGGGTGGTGTATAAATAAGAAAGAAGCAGACATGTGATTAATTAACCTAAATATGCAGAACAGAACCAAGGCTTACTAACTAATTAAAGGCCAAGATAATTAACTAAGAGAAACTCGTACATACAAACATAAGGGAAACATAAAACAGCATCCCGGGAGAAGTGCACAAGGCATGTGTGACAGTTCCCCTGCTGTGATGGGTGCACCAAAGGGTGAAACATCCATTTACATTTACATTTAGTCATTTAGCAGACGCTTTTATCCAAAACGACTTACAAATGAGAACACCACAAGTCAGAAGCCATGAAGAAAACCAACTATACTGTAAATTCATCAAAGGTAGGTTCTGTGTTCCTTTGCCATAGTAAAACCTCTGCTTTGCTCTTTGTTGTTCTTTATACTTCTTAACCTTTTCCCCCTCCTTTGTTTTCAAATACCACACTCTAGTGGCGTTGTGCGGTACACTAACGGACCTTGGTGGTAGTCAGTTTTACTGTCTTTAGCTTTGTACAGTAGCTTCTTTACAGTCTGAACCGATTTTTCAGAAGATCTCCAGGAAGCCTCAAAAGAAACAGACAAGGAAGGCAGTTAGAGCTAATAACAAAGCCCGGCATTTAATTAATAAGTAATTATTACACAGGTCAGAGGTCAGCCCCCACTTTCTGATATGGTCTGTTGGGCACTGAGTCCAGCTTGAGCGGTTCAGCAGGATTGCTTAAATGATCTCGCAGACATGTTGAAAAAGCAGACACCTCATTTGCTATGTCTTGATTGATTCTCGGCCAATACATCACCTTACGAACTCTTCTCTTGCATTTTTCAATTGCAGGGTGCCCCACGTGTCTTTTTAAGCATTTCTTTCCATTTCCATTTGCTTTTTGGTATTACTATTTTGCAGCCTTTGTAGATTATGTCTTCTTCTTCTACAGTTCCAGCATTCCGTGACATCAGGAGAACAAAATTTGTTCATGCTGGGCCATCCCTTGATGATGATTTATGGCAGTCTTTTTAAAGTTTGATCTGTATTTGTTTCTGTCTTAATCAGCTTCATCTTCACATCCGAAACCAGCATGTACTTGTCCACATAAGCATCTACATAATCATTCATTTTATTTGCCACCTGCTCCTTTGGATCAAATGCTCTTGACATTTATGTGTACATCAGTTTACCTGGTGTACCTTTTCTTTTTCAATTTGTGCATATCGCGTCTTGCATCTGTCGTTGAGCGTGAGGCATATTCGATTGGTTACTGTCGTCATACAGCTGAAGAAGAACAGCACCAAGCCCATTTTGTGATGCATCAGAGGAATCATGAAGATGCTTCATGCTTCATGCTTTCATGATTCCATTCCCATTCTGTTCTCTTTTCTGTCAGATGTCTCAATGGTGCCATATGATCAGAGAGATTGGGTATGAATTTTCCCATTAAATTTTTGCACATCCTTTTTGCATCGTGGTCTTTGCATGTTTTTAATTGCTAAAAATTTACAGGTATCAGCTCTAATGCCTGCACTGCTCAAAAAGTCACCAATAAATGTCAGTTCACACCAAGCATTTGTAGCATGTAATTTGGGTCTGGGTTTGATTTTGTTAAACATAGTCTCAGAAATCACATTTGCTTGAGCTTCAGTGTCCAATTTCACTACAATGTCTGTGTCATTCACTCTTATATTTAGCATCCAATCCTTTTGTTCTTCCTGTTGTTCCATTATTACATCCACATAGAATTCCTCCACTTTAATTTAATGCATGCATTTCGCTTTATTGTGTTTGACTCCTCCACTGCCGTGCATAATGTTTTTATTTGTTGTAGTTATGACACACTTTACTATGCGCTGTCTATTTCTTAGAGGATGCTGCATGCCACATCTACCACATGGCTTATGTTGCCCATCTCTTGGCATTGGCTTAGTCTTATTCCTGAAGCTGGGAGCAGTAGTTGTTTTTCTGCTGGCTCCTTGTCCATCTCGTAACTGCATTGACGTTGCAACACTTATTTACAAGCCCTTTCCATTGGGTTTTTAATGTTTCCACTGCTCTGCACATGTTAATTGCTTTGTCTAGATCCAGATCTTACTCTCTCAGTACTCTCAGTTCACACAGACCATTGTCTGTAATTCCACACACCAGCCTGTCCATAGCAACAAGTCAGTTAGTCCTTCAAACTCGCTCATGTTTCTTTTTGGTGTACAATATGCTTCAAATATATCAAGGATTATATCCAACTTCATTTTGTTCCCTTGGCGCTTAAAATTGAATGTTATTGTAAACTTCTAATGCATCATCACCTATTAAATGCAAGAATACAGATGGTTTTGTTTTTGCATTTTCACCGTCAGCACTGATGGCCAATATATATAATTGGCAGCCTATTTAAATTTTCTCCAATTCTCAGCCAAATTACATGTAAGTTGTAGAATGGGTGGTGGTTAGAGAGCTTGCATGTTGTGTTTGTTATGCTACCCTTTTCTCTCTTCAGACAACAGACTAACAAATCCTTATATCTGTTTGCTGATATCTTGCTTGTTTGCCCATCAATTTTAGCATCTGAAATGTTGGCTAATCAAACTTCCTATTACTTTCAGTGTCACCCTTTCTCTTCAAGTCAAACTTCTGAAAGCATGTTTTGTTTGTGATGTGGGTTCTTCAATGAAATATGAAAGATCTAGAAGTCATTAGCAAACACGTAACATCATCAAAACTGGCTAATAATTTAAGTGGATCAATTCCTCATAAATGGATTTATATGCCAACCACTAAGCCTGGATTAATTAAACTAGCAATTGTTTTCCATTTAATGGTTTGAAGATGACTACAAAATTCTATGGTCAGCAAAATAATAGTCTACACTCCAAGAGACATGTAAAACTAAATTTACAGAAAGATGTAAAATGTAAAATGGGGGGGGGGGTACAAAAAAAATGTTCAATGTTTAATGTTTAACTATACAGATGTGTTACAAATGTGTTTGATGTGGGAGGGCTGACAACACCCTCCTAAGTAATTCAGCACAGTAATGCTGAAATAGAAAAAAATGCTTTACCAAAAACTGTTCCACAAATTAGAAGTACACAGTTGTAATTGAATCCTAATACGATTGTTCATATATTTAATATACAGTACATATATAATGTTCTGTGTTTTTTAAACAGCGTTTAAGTTTGTTTGATTTTCAGATGTTTACCATTTTTGAATTTTTCAGTAAAAATGCCAGTGATGGAAATACAACTGTACTACTGCAAATATAAAGTTGTAAACATTTGTACCATGTGCATTTGAATATAGTACATTTGGATTTACAAGTACAGAAAATGTACATATGAATGTTTGAATTTAGACTGCTTTCTTCCACTACCTGGCAAAGGTTTGGTTTCTGTATAATCTGGCATTTTTTTTTGTAAATGTGGCCCCCAGGGCACAGTAGTACAGTGCAGAGTCTGATACTGCAGCTGTCACGATCGGGGTGCGTTGTGCGTTGAAGGCGGCACAGCGCGGTGCGGTGTGGGTAGTAGGAAGCGAGCCAAAAAAAAGTCTGTTTATTTTCAAATTGTAGCGGGAACGCCTCTAAAGGCACGGCGGGACGTGCCGAGATAAACAAAACAAACTAAAACAAAACCAAAGCCGACACCCGACGTAACACCCGTACATGCATAAGCACGCACGTAACCTAAATATAAATATACAATGCTGACCTGCTGACTCAGGGCGCATGTGCACTTAAGAATAGTCAGCAGGTCACATGTGATTAGGTAGGAACGGAACCCGGAACGGCCAAAAGCCGAGAGGAAAACAGGGGGGAATGACGTAACACTCCCAACCCTGACAGCAGCAGAGGTGATATTCAGATGTACTTAATTTTTTTCTTCATTGGTCCATGCAGAAAACTTTGAAATTTTTTTCTTTTGATTCTCATATATCAAAACGAGCAGCTCTAGATGTGGAATGCTGGCGATACCAAAACAGAGTATTTCCAGAACTCCCTGTGTATTTGCAGGATAGCATAACAGAATTTCCCATTAAGACATTATTTTTTTCTGAAACTGGATTTATTTCTTGTGCACAAATATCACCTAAAAAAGAAAACAACATCTATGAATTTATCAAAATTTAATAAGACTGTAGGCTGTACTTTAAATACATAATAAAAAAAAATGATAATCATTTTTATTTTGACCAAATTCCAAAAAAAATAATAATAATTTGAGCTAGTATGAATACACATATTCAGGATGTTTAAATACGGTAGTAGTTATTATTGTAATAATAATAATTATTATTTACAATTTGTCAAATTAGTAAAATATTAATTTGCTGTGTGTATGCATTAATTAATGGCAAATGGATAAAAAAGTACTCACCTAAAATGAAGAACAGAAGACAAAGTTGCATAACCAGTTCCATAACTGAATTGCAGTAGCACTCACCAAAAAACTCATTCATTCATTCATTCATTCATTATCTTCCGCTTATCCTCTATTAGGGTCGCGGTGGGGTTCCCCATGCCCATCCAGGGGAGAACGTCTCGGGCGCTGGGCAGATACACCCAGGACAGGGCGCCAATCCATCGCTGTCACCAAAAAACTGTTTATGCATTTGTGAACCACTTCTTTCCTGTTTTTCCCTTTCTTATTGGCATCTGTCACAATACATAGATGTTAATTGAATCTGCCACCTTGTGTATAGTTTACTTAATTACATTTGTAAACATTTGATTACTGAAGCCGTTTGTTGAGTTGGGTCAAGGTATGTAGTGCATAGAGAAAATTGTAATTTGTTAAACAGGAAGGTAATAAATAAAGCAAACAAAACTTACTTTAGGCAGGGCCTGACAGAACTTACGATCTCCAGGCTGAAATGAGAATGTACATGGTTTTAAATCAAAGAAAAGCATGTAACAGAATATTCAAAGAGAATTGATTAACACAAGACTGATTGTTAATTAGCTGAAACCCCATCACAGGCAGTCTATTACAGGAGTGTGCTAAGCAGGTTAATAAACCCAGTGGGGTTGGAGTGTCAGGGCCCAGTGGGGTGGGAGGAAAACGTTCTGGGCCTGGAAAAGCAAGTGGGCCTGGGCATAACCACTGGTGGGGGTTTTCGGATTAGGTGACATGCTTTACAGCATCAAAGAACCGTTTGATAAATATTAGATAAACTCACCAGTGAGTTCCAAATGGCAAATTCATCCTTAAAGCCAGTTCCTGTAGTCTCATTAGACCCTGCAGAAACACTATTATTAGAACCTGCTCACCCACTCTCCCACTCTCTGCATCAAGTGTAATTAGGCACAAAAGGGCATGCATTATTGTAAATCATGGTAAGGTAGTGTTGTATCCAAAAAACTGGATTGATAACATCTATGTATATAGTAATATAATTTTACAATGAGAAAACCTACATGTAAAACTACATTCTTTTAAAATACACTTTGAAGCTGTATATGAACTACAGTGGGTTGCAAAAGTATTCATACCCCTTGAACTTTTCCATATTTTGTCACATTACAACCACAAACATAAATATATTTCACTGGAATTTAATGTGAAAGACCAACACAAAGTGGTATACAATTGTGAAGTGGAATGAAAGTTATACATGAATCAACAATTTTTTTACAAATAAAAAACTGAAAAGTGCGATGTGCAAAATTATTCAGCCCCCCTGAGTCAATACTTTGTG
>JAFMOD010000463.1:31578-44328 GCA_019802435.1 Corydoras maculifer
GCACACACTCACTCACACAGACACACTCTAAACAGGGCAATTTTGAGAACTCAATTAACTTGATCCATGTTTTTGGACTGTGGGAGGAAACCGGAGAACCCGGAGGAAACCCACGCAGACACGGGGAGAACATGGAAACTCCACCCAGATGGGGATTCGAACCGGGAATCCCTAGCGCTGAGAGGCGAACGTGCTAACCACTAAGCCACCGTGCCGCCTAGAGATGCATTAGTTACGCTTTTTTGTTACAAGTGTGTAAATAGTTAATGCGTGTCACCTCAAAAGTAACTTTCCCGCCTGTTGTGTAATTAGCTACAATGTATTTTCTAGCTGAAATTGAAAACACGTCCTAAAGGTATTAGCTATAATACATTTAACAAAGCTATACAATTGTTTTGTACACTCTTTTGACTTTTTAACAACACCTAAATTGTAGTTTTGCCTTAAGTAAATCTCAAATGCCACACTGTTTTCTTCAGAGTGTACTATGCTGTGTAGTTCTTGTACTGAGGGTTTCTGACCAAATACCAAAATATATACCAAATACAAATACTCTACGTGTTTTATATGAAGTTGTTTTATATTTTATAGTCGTGTTGAAGTATAGAACTAACGGTTTTACATTGTCACTGTTTTGTAATGAAATTTTTTTCATAGGTTTAGTGCACTATGTTTGGAAGAGGGATCAAATTGAGATTGAGCCATTCTGACACCATTCTGGACTTACAGCATTTTGTGTCCTTCGCATTAATTATTTAATTATAAGTGTGTAGACCACAGACAATTTTTTTAATAACTATGTAGTCTGTGTGTACTTGAAGTATTTTGTGGTCATTTTATACAATTTATTCCATATAAATAGGAGCCTTATTATACTACCCTGGCTATAACGGAGAGTTGAACCACGCTGTACAGACGCTACGCAAAGAGCTTGACCTATTATCTACTTATTTGCATGTGGATGTGTAACACATTTTTTTGTGAATGCTCACATTAGCGTATGTAGGTCATGCCTGTTGCCAGTTTCATTGATTGAGCATGCATGTTTGTAATACGGCTAACACCTTGGTTGTTTTTTTTTTATTTGGGGTTAACAGTCGACAAAGTTTGAAATTTTCCTCCCCATCCATCGTTTGTACAGCGCTTAGACTCCTATATGTTATGGTCGGTCACAGAGGGGTGGTGCTCCCTGAGTAGCTCTGCCCCTTATTTAGTCTGGTGTTATTTAGCTCTGCCCCTTATTTAGTCTGGTGTCCATGCCCCCGTATGCGTTGTTATTGTCACGTGTTGTGTGGAGGTCTTGGTCCGGTTTGTTTTGGTCACGTGGTGTGGGTTGGTCATGTGTTCACGCCCCTGTAATTATGCACACCTGGGTTCCCCGATCACTGTTCCCTATTTAAGCAGTTCACTTTCGTCACTCGGGGATAGATGGTCTTGGTTTGTGCACCTACCCTCACTACGCCTCGTCCACTCTGGCCCACACCCCTTGTCTCCGGTTCTCCGTCTCGCCTCTTCCTGTTCTCGCCTCGTCCTGTTCTCGCCTCGTCCTGTTCACGCATCGTCCTGTTCTCGCTGTCTTGTTGGGTCTGTGTTTATGACTTTATGTTGCAGTTCACCGTCCTGCTGCCATTGCCTGTTGTTTAGACACACTCCACCCCGTGCATTCCTGCGGATTGGAACATGGCCCCGCTGACGTCTGACGCCGACTACGCCGTGACGTCAGACCCCAGCTCCGCAGCCCCTGTGTTCATCCTTTAATGTTATGTTCCCCGAAGTATTGTTTACTCTTGTGTGTGGCTAAATAAAACTTTTGTTGGCAACAAACCCCCGCCCCCGACTACGTCGTTCCGAGTAGCGGATCCACCTACTCCGACCGGTTCCTGGGGAACCGTAACATTACCATCTAGCCAACATGGATCCCTCGGATCGACTCTTCTGTGGGGCGGAGGACCAGTGGAGCGGCCCGGGGTTCCGGTGGAGCGGCCTGAGGGTCCAGTGGAGCGTCCCGAGGTTCCAGTGTAGCGGTCTGAGGTTCCAGTGGAGCGGCCCGAGGTTCCAGTAGAGCGGCCCGAAGTTCCGGTGGAGCGGCCCGGTGTCCGCATTGCGTATGCCCTTGGAATAGTAACACTTTTCCCTCACTTGAAGGATTCAGATTCAGTAAATGGCTATGTAATTATTAGTGAGTAAATATACATGCATAGCTGGTGTTTTGATTTATTCCATCTTTAAAAAAAGAACCTTTGCTTTATAGGAGCACTAATATGATTCTCGAAGTGAGTCATGGTACCTGGCCTGGAGATTAAAACAGTTCAGCACAACTCAGCAAGTGAGGTAAAGAGTGGAACTACATCCAAATAGAATGGTGGCCCAAAGACCCATTGTGAGATACCTGTTCGTGGAGAGCAGTTATCTGGTGATGAATGCAAAGAGGCAATGTCCCTGATGAACTACTTAGCTGACAAAATGCTGGTTAAGGGCAAAATGAAAGCAACGTTTAAGCACAGGCAAAAACTTATTCATGATCCAGAGAAGTCTTCTGTCATCTTAGACCTCTTCCCTTGATTTATTTATACGCCAGGCTTGGTAAAATTTTAACATTTTTAAATTCCATCACATTAAATTCATAATAATAATGATCTTAAAACCGTTTTTATTTCAGGTTGACCAGGATTTCACGCTGCTGTTTGGCGAGGAAGTATCAGGCAAATTCCTTACTAATTGGCCAACAATATTCAAGCCTAAGATAATTGCAGACTGCAAAACCCTACCCTCTAATTCACATGTGGATGATCTCCTTGCATTAGCAATCCAAGAATCTGATTATGGTAATATTCTCATTCATAATTTTTATAATTGTGTGTAAATGTGTGCTGAAGTGAAAAAGTTTGCTGTTTTTTTTTAACTAGAATGGCACAGTGACCTGGCATCTATTCTGTTGCTTCTTCATCGCTTACCTCCAACATCAAAGGGCAAAAATGTGGGAAAGATCAGTGCATGTGAAGCTGAGGACCGCCTGGTAAAGTTCATGAGAGAAAGTTTTATTTATATATTTGTATATTTTTTATTATTATTTTTTTTATATTGTTTGCATTTGTGTTGCCCAGTATATCGAAAGCTTATTTTTCAACGCTAAAATGTTATCAGCAACTCAGTTAATGTTTCTTTTGACAATTCTTTGAATGAGAACAGGTTTAGAAACTTATTAACTTGAAGAAATGTGTAGAGAGACTGCATTTGTCTGTCCGTGACTTGAACTGCTGAGCCCTAAACTACCCTAAAAATAGTTGTCGCTCTCTTTCCACACATCACAACTAGTGTGTTGCTTGTTAGCACAGGAGTCTGTTAGCTGATGTATCAGAGCTGAGCAGTGCTTTCCTTAGAGTGTGTTCAGATGCTTGGGGACAGACTTTATAAAAAAAAGTGATGTCAGATTGTACATGTATCGGAGGAGGCATGTGCTCGTCTTCATCATTCTAGTGTTGAAAAAGTGTGTGAAAGAGTCCCTAATGCGTGGATTGTGTAATTGTCATGACTAAATGGAGGGAAAATTGAGGATAAAGTTAGTACTGTTTTTCTGTCTTTAATTTTCTTTTAGGTAGGAATGAGCATGGTAACATTTCTTGAGAAAAGTGAATCAGCACAGCCATAATTTCTTTGTGTTGGGGAAAAGAAGAACAGCGTCCACAACTAATACATCATCCTGGACCAGAAAGAAATTCCTTGTGAGGCCAAGACAGCTGTTGTAGCCTTTGACGAACTCTTCAAGGCACACTTTGTGTTTGCTGTGTCTTTTGATGAAGCCTTGAACCTTTGAAAGCATTCTGTGTGCTGAACAATGTGGAGCTGTTCTGTCTGCAGAGTACATCACAAAAATTGTTCATTGTTAGTTCGACAATTCACGTTTGAGCCCGTATATGACAAAATGGGATGAAAAAGTATTTTTACAAGCCCACTGTATTATGATTTGTCTATTAATTTGTTAATAAGTACACCTCTTTTATAACAATGTATACTTATTAACAATAAAGAAAACAAAAAAGAAAGAAATATAGATCAACTTAGAACAAAGAATAATTTTATTAACATTGTTTTTTAGTTTGTAACAGAAACAAACATTTTTGAACTGACTGGCATTTGATACTGAAAAATGAAATAAAATAAAATCAATAAATAATAATACATTCAAATTCATCAGCAACATTTTTTTTTATCAAAATGAGGAAGTCAGAACTAATGGCTACAATGCGCCCATTTTGCAGCGCACAGCTTTTCTGCAGTAGCTTTCATAAAGCGTGATGATTGCTGGCTCTGCGCGTCACGTTTTCGACTAAAAAACAGTGTGATTGGGGTGTAATGTCTTTAAGTGACACCTTAATTTATTTGGCTTCATGCTGTCCTCTGCCAACATTTTAAGACACAGAAGACCCACCGGTCTTTCTTCGTCTCCCACCTTCGTTATAGTGAAGCCAAGCGATAAATAAGCTTCGTCGTATTTCCTCGTTTTAGTTTGCGGTTAACTGTTGTTGCTCTTATTATCTTCGTCTCTCTCCGCCTTTCTCTTCGCCATCCCTGTTAAGTATTTTTCCTCTGTTGTCTCTTGAGGGTTTGTTCAGTACACTTAATATCACTTGCTCTGTAATTTCTTGTTATGTGCCCCCCAGGCACCGCACTGCACCCCCCCGGGGGCGTGCCCTACTATTTGAGAAGGACTAATTTACTGTGATTTACTCTTTCTGTTGATCAGCTTAAAAATCCATTCTCATTCATGAACACAGAAACTAAGAAATGGAGGTACTTTGAGCAAAAGTGGAATATTGTGGAACCTGTAAAGTATGTTCTTGGTGTACGTTTTGATATACGTAAAGACAGAACAACAGGTTCATACAGCCAAGTTCCAGTCAATTATACATTTACATATGTACCCATATTAGGAACTCTTAAGTCAATGTTTGGTAATAAGGAGCTATGCAAAAGTTTTCAGCAAGTAAAATGTCAAGAAGAGGGTATCTATAAAGACATCAATGATGGGTCATACTATAAAAAACACTTTTTATTTTCACAGAAATAACATGCTCTTCGGATCCAGCTTTATTATGATGACTTTGAAACTGCTAATCCCCCCATCAAAGAAGGGAATACACAAACTTGGTTGCATTTATTTCATTTTAAGAAACTTGTCACCCAAACTCAATTCTGTGTTGATGAATATTCATCTTGTTACCCACTTTCACTCAGAAGACTTAAAGAAATATGGGTTTGATCAAATTCTAAAGCCACTTGTTGATCATTTGAGAATTTTGGAGACTGAAAGAGTCCTGGTGCCGTTTTTAACTGCCGTTTTAACCATTGAAAGGTTCTGTTATTCAGGTTACTGGTGATAATTTGGCATTACATGGTATATTTGGATTTGTAGAGTCTTTTAGTGCAGCTTTTTCCTGCCGGTTTTGTTTAACTAATAAGACAGAATTGCAGTCAGTCCAGTGAAGACCATACGGAATTTGTTTTTCGTACAAAAGACCTTCATTTATAACATTGTAATTAGGGGTGCTGAAAAAAATTTAAAAATCGTGATTCGTAGTCCAGGCGATTCGCAGATTATAAATGCACTAACTGTAAATTCTGTATTTTAGTTTTGATTAAAGGCTAATGCACTATCGTAAACTTTTGTATTAATATATTTAGAATTATTTGTTCATTGATATATTTTTTATGTAAGAAAAAAAGCTTACAAAAAGCTAAGCTAACATAACACTGCTCATTTGAATTTAGTGCAATCCTATTTATTATAAATATAAAATAAAGCAAAAAGATTTGATACAGGAGGGAACCTGAAAGTATTGTTGTAAAAAACTGTTCTATTTGTTTACATCATTGTTTCATTTTGTTTCATCACATCATTTAAACAAAATTTGAAGAGCATTTGAACAGAAAAAATGTTTCTGAATCGAAAATCGTTTCTGAATCGAATCGTGACCTCAAAAATTGGAATCGAATCAAATCACCAGAAACTGAGAGATTCGTACCCCTAATTGTAATACCCTTCTACGAAATCCATCTGTAGCATCAACATTTGGTGCCAAAAGGACATGTTTGCTCAATTCATTGCAGTTTTTTCATGTGTCTGATAATTGTGCTGTAGATGTAATGCATGATTTACTAGAAGGAGTTGCACAGTATTGAAGTTGAGGAGTTGAAGCTTATATTTCAGTACTTGGTAAAGAATTTCATAACTCTAAACAATTTATCTGAAAGGATTCAGAGTGTCAGTTATGGATACTTGAAGAGAAAAAACAGACCAAGCTTGTTAAAAATGGATGATGGTCGCAAATATGTCTTTGTATCCAGAACAAAACCTAATTCCAAAGCATCATTTAATGATTCACTATCCAAGATGCATTAGGAGAATTTGACCACATACAATGTGGTGCATGAGAAAAAAGTTTAAAAACATTAAAAAATCACTTGCTAAGAAATATCAGAGTCAGGTGGCTTTTCACTGGGAAAATTTTGGTTTTAAAAGATTTCAGTTTGGTACAATTAAAAGCGTATTTATTGATGAATTACAGGGCAGCAAAGTTTTAAGTGATGTATTAAATGTGTCTGGTTACGTCTCCACTACTTGCTGGGTGAAAGATTATAGAACACAATATCAGATTGGAATGTTTGTTTGCGGTGATGTCAAAAATGAAATGCCTGTTTTTAATAGGATTGTCAATATAATTGTGAAAAATTATCAAGCTTTTATTCTATCAACAAATGTCACTACAGTGTGTTTTGATGACCATATGAATGCCTTCTGTATTGAAGAGATAACATATATATTACAGTGATTTGTATTGATGCTTTGAAGTATTACAAACCTTATGATGGCCAATTTTCCTACAGCATGGATGACCGTATGTATATTGTACCTTACTGCAACTTTGTCATGTGCGTTCAGCACTACAGTGCAGTTCATAATTGTTTTGTAATTGTGATTTACTAAGTGTTAACATTTTAATTAAAATGTTAATGTACATAATTTTTGAGTTTTATTTTTGCGTAAAATCCAAAAAATGATGAAATACTAGAATAAAATAATTGTTTAAATTCTACTCTAGTGTAGTTTTTTCTGTTTACTCTTGAAAGTGTTGAAAATGGAGTAAATATTTTATACTAGCAGAGCTATTTTTTAACACTAACTCCAGTGAAGAGTAAATTCAACTACAGACAGAGTAGACTAATGTTGATTTTTGACTACATGAGGAGTTCAAATTACTCAGATTTAGTGTTAAAATGGTAACACTAGTGTAAATGTTATTTTAACACTGGTGAGTGTCAGTGTTAATTTGACACTTGTGATTTTGTTGTGTATGGCCTAATATATTCTGCTTATTAGTATCAAGGAAGTATTACTTGTATAAATGTTTAATTCCTTATTTTTCTTTTAATGTTTAATATTTTGAAACTTGTTTTTTTACAGTCTAGTATGATTTCCTGTTACTGTGGGCCTCACAGCACAGTAGTATAGTGCAGAGTCTGATACTGCAGCAGAGGTTATATTTAAATGCACTTGGTTTTTATCTTTGTCTGTTTTTGCAAAAAATTTTTAAATGTTTTTATTCTCATTCTCAAATATTGTAATGACAAACTTCAATCTGGATGTGGAATACTGACAATACCAGAACAGATAGCCACCACCAGAGGTCCCTTTGTAATTGCAGCTTAGAATAACATTAGTTCCTACCAAGACATTCTTATTGGTTGAAACTGGATTAATTTCTTGGGCTGAATCTTCACCTGGTAAAGAAAATGACATTCATGAGTTCATGCAAATTTAATATTATATAAATATTATATATATAATAATAATAAATATAAATTATATATATAAAAACTGTATTTTTAAATCAATTTTATTAATTCTAAGTAACAATAAAAAAATATTTTGTTAAAATAGGAAACTAATTGTACATGGTTTTCATAATTTGTATAATATTGAAGTATGTAAAGGGTCCTTTTAATATTGCATTATGACTTACCTAAAAGGATGAATATAAGACACAATTGCAGAACCAGCACCATAACTACACTGCAATCAAATGTTTCAAAGTCTGATATCCCCCCCCCTCTGTCTTTCTGTCTTGTGAGGTTGTGAAATAATTATTTCAGTTTTTCCTTTTCTTACTTGTAGCTGTAAAAATGCATATGTGTTGATTACCTCCACCTTGTGTATAGTTTACTTAATTACATGTCTACATATTTACTTGTGTATGGTGCAAACTTTCAGACAGGGAAACAGCTTATTAGTAAGCTCATGGAAAGCTCATTTGTAGAGTTGGTCTTACATAAAAATGTCAAATCAGGCTGGGAAGTCATAGATGCATCCACTTTCATACAACTTTTAATCAGAAAATTTGAACATTGACTTATAAATGCTGGAGCTAATACAAGTAATGATTTAATAAAGTTTAAAACTTATACATAAGGTAAAACATCATGGCAAATACATATTAATTACATCACCAAATTTCTTAATAAATAGGTCTGGTGGGGCTATTGATATAAAATTTTCACCAAATTTTGATAAAACTACAAAGAAGCCAAAACAAATGAATACACAATTGAAGTTATGTGTAATAAAGCGGAATGATGGGATAAATATTGAACTTGCTTACTAAAATTTATTAGTCATTGAAAAGATAAGCATTAAAGTTCTGGAGTTCTCTGCAAGTGTTCCTTTGCTTTTCCTTTGCTTTTGGATATCTCCTCTGATTTTTTTAGATTCCCTTGCCTTTTTGCACAGTTTTTTATAAATAACTTTATTCATTATATTAATAAGTAAAAATTACATTGAAATAGACCATTAAAAATATATATTTACTGAAATATATGTTGCTGCATTCAATATTTATTCTTGCATCTGTAGGAAATGTATTAACAGTTTAAAATTAGAAATCGAAAGTGGAATAAAATAAAAATGTTACACTGTACACAGAAATCAAATGAATATATAAATAAACCTGCTACCCAATTGTCAGCGGCTTGCGGATGGCGCGAAGCGGCTCGCTGGCGGCGACGAGCGAATTATTGGTGGCGCGGAGCGGCTCGCTAACGGGGCGCAGCGGCTCACAGGGCAGATTATTGATCCGAGGTCTGCGAGGCGGATTGCTTACGGTGTGGAGCGGCAGAAAGAGAGACTCGCGGTCGGAGTTAAGCGGGACGCGGGCAACGCGGAGTGGCTCGCTAGTGGCGCGAAGCGGATCACTGGCGGAGCAGCTTGAGGAGAGGCTCGCTGCCGGACCGGGCCGGCTCGCTGACGGCGCTAGGCGGCTCGCAGGGCGGATTACTGATCCGCGAGCTGCGAAGCGGATTGCCCACGGTGCATAGCGGCACGCTGGCGGCTCTGAGCGGATAGCCGACGGCGAGGAGCGGCTAGCCGGTGGTGCGTAGTGGCTCGCCGGCGGCGCGCGGCGGCTCGCTGGTGGTGCGGAGCGGCTTGCAGGGTGGATTACTGATCCAAAAGCTGTGAAGCGGATTGCTCACGCCGTGCAAGTGCTCACTGACGACGCGGTTATCCAGACCCGGGGGGATTCTCCCTAAGAAGGCCGCCTCGAACCGGCTGGCCGAAGTGAGGCAGTCATCCCCGGTGGCCACTAAGCTCTCGGTCCACCTCCGCGCGGGTCCCAGAAGTCTGGAGAGGTAAAACAGCACCCTCTCCCTGTCCGATAGTTTCCGACTGGTCACACCTTCAAATACCTTTCGACTGCCGATGATGTACGGGAGTGGCTTCAAAGCCACTCTGTTGCAAGGTGCCAGGAGCTTACAAGGAACAGAGAGAGGGAACACGATCTCCCCATATTCACGGGACGCAGTCAATAACCCTCATAACCCTTGCGACGATAACCTTCATCGTTAAGCAGCGGAACGCTGCAGCCGGGGAAACGGCTAATGGAGGGGCTAGCGCCGAGGTAATGAAACCGAATGCTGCAGCCGGGGAAATGGCTAATCAACCCGACTGCCGGGACTGACCGGATAAAACGGGATACGTGGCAGCGGGGAACAAAAGAGGAGCGCTTACCCAGCCGGGGAGTCCTGAACTTCGCTAGGTGGGTAAGGCCAGAATTCTGCACGCGTTGTCCGTCCAACGGAGGCACTGCGAGGTGCTACGCAGGGGCGAGGTGCACACGGTTCGAAGGAGCGAGCCAGGTGACCAGGTAAGCAACAAGGAGGTGTTTAATAAAAGAAGAGCGAGAACAAAACCCAAAGCACGGGCTGAACGTGCTGGGAAATAAACATACGAAATACAAACAAAAACCAAAACGAGTCAAACACGAAGCACTGAACAAACATAGCACAAATCCTAACCAAAGTAAAGACAAAGGTAATGCTGGTCATGTGACTAGGGGATGGGCCCTACCTACGGGAACCCTGAATGATCAAAAAACAGAAAGGAAAAACTCAGGGGGAGTGGCCTCGCACTCCCAAAACTGACACCAATAGTAATAGTAATAATTTATGTAAAACCCTTTGTACATTCACATGTAGAATACTGTTAGTATCTTTTTGATTTCTGGAAAAGCAAAAGAACACGCCGATGCAAGATGGCCGTTCTCAACTGGTTTATTGAGAACAAAAGGAATCTTTTCTGAACACTGTCAGGAAGTAACGCTGGCCAGCGGTCTGCCCAGGTCCGAGTGAGAGAGAGAGAGAGCCCATCCAAGGGTTACCTGTATATATTGTTACGTCTAGTTCCCGCCCTCTAACTGACTAAGCCAATTGCAGATTACCCCCCTAGGTTTTAAATCAGCCAATCCCAGCCCTGTATTTTCCAGTGGCGGCAAAATCAAATATCCTTTGTTAGTCTTTCGGCCATATTGGGACTCTCATTATGTTTAAGAAATTTTAAATTTCTGACAATTCCCCCCTATGGGAGCACCTACATGCTCCCATAAATAAATTTTAAATTAAATATTCTACGGCCATAAATTTTAAACTAGACTTTACAAGTTACCATTTCTAAAATTTGCACGTTATTGTAACTCAATTAACTCAATTTAAAACGTGACTAAATTCTCAGATGAATTTTTATAGGTTAACATAACTGAATGCTGAGGAGGCAGAGCGTTAATTAAGCTACCCCCCTCTAACTAAAAACCCTCGTGACGGTGCTCAACACATTACATAGCCATATAGGCTGAAAACACAACACTGAAAACAAACATTAATTACACTAATAGAGACCACGCCTAACGAGACAGTCTCCGTCCCTACACTCACAAACAAAATAACACCCCCCTTGCACCACTGTTGCAGAAACTTTCCAGAAGATTCCTCGAGGTTCAGTTTTCCTAGTCAGCATCTGCTTGCTACATTAGTCCTTTATTCACAGCATTCCTCATTGGTTCTTGAAGATATTGTCAGTCCTTTCATCGTCGTTGTTGTCCCATTATCGTCATAGTCCTCTCGTTGTCTTCAATAGCAGCTCTTTCGTCGTCCTCAGCAGTTCTTTCGTCGTCATTGGAAAGCAGCACCCTTGTTGTCTTCAGTTCCTGAAAGCAGAGTTAGTACCACCTCTATACAACACTAAATAGGTCTGTCGACACCTCCAAAGAAGCATCCTCATCTTGCTCCAGGGACTGGTCCCTGGTCACACCAAGGATCAGCATCCTCACCGCAGATCCATCCTGTTCACCACTCACTCCTCGGTTCACTACCCCTACAACAAACTTTTCAATCAATGTCCTCAGGCAAGGCACACAACATCCACAAACTATTACGATCGTACATCCAACACTAACCGATACAAACAAACTCACAATTACCTCTTTCCACGATCCAAACATTTTGTCTAACCATTTAGTCCACCTGTTATCAATACCTGAGTTCTCTTTCCACTCCTTGGACAATGCTTTTAACCCATCTAACGCTCTACACACACTTCCATCAGGTGCAGTATTATTCGGAATAAACGTACAGCAAGATGTTCCTATGATTTCACACACACCCCCTTTTTCTGCCAGTAACATATCTAATGCCATTCTATTTTGAATTGCCATTAGGGAAGTTTTGTGTAATTGATCCCTAATGCCTTCAATTGCTTGAATACTAAAATTAACGAATCTCTGTTGATTATAATACAAGTAATTTATCCAATCCACGTTCTTGTTAACCGTAGACCACCAGAATAGAACACTTTCAAATCCTGCAGCTATTTGGTTTCTTGCCTTAAACTCATCCAGCACCCCTCTTGGTACCCCTATACCATCAATCCAAACTGTTTTGTCGAATGATCCGCCCGGCTTCAATTCTCGGCTGTATCGGTGGTGGTCCACATGATTTCCCAGAATGTCTGCAGCGTCGTCAACACTATGCTGTTTATAGATCTTAAAAGGCATGATTAGATACACCAGTGTACATTCTCCATACCACTCACCAACAAGTTGTCTTCTGATCTTCATGTCACCACACAACCAAACCAAGTCAGCTCTTGACACAGTCTGGTTCATTATCATTTTAGGAGAGACACCTGTATCATCTTTTACCTCAATGACTTCCTCACACCATCCCTCAGGAAAGTCTTTTTGGTCCATACCTTTTCCGCTGTTGGACTTAAAGCAAGTGTAGTTACCTTTATACGCTTTGACATTACGAGGAGTTGGTTGATCAGTCACCGGATATGATTGAGAATGATTTTTACAGCCTACTGGATCAGAGGTTTGAAAGATGTTTAACAGACAGGTCCAATCACTAGATTTTACCGGATAAGTA